>CM047805.1:110019245-110299676 GCA_026214975.1 Gentiana macrophylla
TCCAAATCATTCTGGGCGTTAGAACTTAAAGTGGTTATAGTGGTGACCCGTTTTGAGTCAGCGGTCAAAGGTGCAAACACTATATCGGTGAACTAAAGAGAAACCTTTGATTGTTAAATTTCTCGATATTTCGGATGTGGTGTTACTCGAGTCGAAGAATTTAGCGAGTTATCACCCGACTTGTTCTCCGAGGATGGCGGTAGTGATCCTTCACGAAGAAGTTCTAGGCCGGTAGTCTTTGATATGGAAGAGTTTGAAAGGGCGGCACAGTGAAGCGTCATCGAGAGGGCTCGAGAGAATGAAGAGGTCACCATGGGAAGGTTCAAAGCGTATGTGGAGGGCTATTAAAAATTTTCCCCGTGTGTGAGATCTTTGCTGTGACCCTGCTAGCGATCGAAACTTACCGCAGGTAGTGGTGGCGGAAAAAGTCAAATCTTTGATCCGGTGAGCTTAAACGTATCGAGCTAACGACATTAACCAAAGCGCTCTTGGAGGCATCCTAGATATCACTTATTATATTAGCTAGGTTACATTCATTTATTAGTGTTTTATTTATTTAAGTTTTAGTTTGATTAAGTTTTAGTGACTAAGTTTTTCTATTTATATGCATCGGTTAGTGTGCTTTTAGATATGGATTACGGAGTTCTTCTGAGAGTTCCCCCTCGTTAGTCGGATCGCAGATCACATTAGATGATGGACCGGGAACACTTATAGTTCTTCATGTAGATTTTGGACATTGCTTTTCTCAGGTTAAGACCATCGCGTGCGTTATCATAGTTCCACCTTGTTCGGGAGGCGGCGATTTCCACGCCCGAGGAGTTACGAGGAGGCCATAGGGGCGCCCACACGATCCTTGCGATCCTATCTTGTGGTTTTGGCTTTAGTCTGAAATGGTGAGCATTCGGAGAGAGGTGTTGAGGGTAGGTGGTGAAGATTGGTGTTTGCGAGGATGAGTACGACTTTCCTCGGCTATCGACATGCTTGGCGTCTCATTAAGCTTAGTGGATTGGGATGAAATCTCACGCTTGATTAGTGATTTCTTAGTTAGTTTTGCTTCGTCGAGAGCCCGACATAAAAGCGGAAGCGCTAGGTGGGAGGCAACCCATTGCTTTGTTTGTGTTTGTTTTATCTTCAAGTTCTTTTAAGTTCGTTGCGTTTCCGTATTGTACTTTTGAATTTGAGATTATCGATAATAAAAGTTTCGCATTTGGTTGTTTTATATGATAATTTTATAATATAAAAAAGAAGACAATTTTGCATTTTTCATTGGGCGCCCGTTCATGAAGATGAGCGCCCGTCCGGACTCTTTGTTTTATGGGCGTTCGTCCAATATAGTGGGCGCCCGTCTACAAAAGTTCCTCCTATCACTGTATTCAAAAATGCCCGTGGGCGGCGTGCGGATTTGTGGGCGCCCGTCCGATTCATCTGATTACTTAGTGAGCGCCCGTCCGTAAGGATGGGCGGCGTCCACTCGAGCCTATATATACCCATTCTGGCGTGAACCCTCATTTCCTTGCGATTTTCAAAAGTGAAACCGACTTTCCCCCTTACCAAGACCTAAAATCTTCGTTTACGAACCAAATTTGGCGGTTCTTGTTGCAAAGAGCGGTCTTTGCACCCTCTTTTCATTTATCAGTCCATTTCCTCCAACAATCAACGAGATTTGAAAAATCAAAGTTTATTCGATCTGACCATTTTGACAAAAAGTCGGCATTTTGGTGGCCAATCTTAGTGTTTACGGGCTTCTAATCTGTTCAATCATCATCCTCTCATAGCGTTGGGTAAGTCTATAGCAACTTTTCGTTTCCATTCAAGTTTTTGTGAGTTCGATCTTGGCTCGACTCATTTTCTTGAATATGCACTCATCTTGTTCTATTTTCTGTTTGTTGCCGCTTTTCTTCCCGCGTACGGTTGTGATGATGATGTGGTGCATTTTGTGGTGGTTGTTGGTGGTATGCTTTGTTTGAAATCGATTTGGACGATAAGCGGGTAACCATTTGTGTGAATGGTTTAGTTTAGTTATAAGTTTGACAATGGTGCGTAAGAAGGAGATTTTGAAACGTTATGGTAAAGGGTTGGCCCGGGAGAAAGGTAAGCGGCAGCGTCTCGAGTTTGATCCATCCCGGGTGGACCCTATGAGGCGTAGTCTTCCGAGATCAACCGCTAGAGACGTCTCAACAAGCTAGAACCAATTTACGGGATGATTCTTCCTCCGATTACGATCACGAGGATGATGATCTTTGTCCCACCTGAGTAGGATGTCTCGAGGTACTCGGGGTGGTAAATCTTCTAGAGTGAGGTTAGTGCGAGGATGTCGTTGGGGAGAGGTGAAAGCAGGCTACACATGCACCCTAAGAAGAAAGCTAAGAATGTTGCCCCTCTTTCTATGCCCGTCGATTCGTAAATCCACGAGCTCATGAGTGCCTACAGATAAGGATTATGTGACTAGGAAGTATGATCTTTGTGAGAGAGGTCAAGACACAACAAGTTGATCCCGCCATTGAAGATATTAAAGGCTCGGAAATGGGATGATTCTTTGAAAATTCCCTCCTACCCGGTCAATGATTCTATAGTGAGAGAGTTCTATGCGAATTGTTGCGAGGCGGATTTGGATGGCGGTTTTGTGATGGTTCGAGGTATCAAAGTTCTTTTTCCGCCAAGGTGATCAACCGGAAATATAAGTTGCCGGCGTTTAGCGGCTGGATTACAAGGAGGAGATCGCTTGGCGGCAAAATGAGGAGGTAAGGATCCGATGGAGGAAGCTGCGATTACTGCGTTTGTCGGATGTGGCATGGGTGTTGAGACCGAATGGTGATAGGAAGGAGTTAATCACCACGACTTGGACCGAGGATTGGAGAGTCTTTGTCGGTTTATCGAGTCGATTGATTCCTAAGAATAATCTCACACATTTTATATCGGTGATCTTGGGATGTTGTATGCATTGGTTTGGGTTGAATGTTGATGTCGGGCAAGCTTTGTTTGATGACATTTTGGCGAACCGAAGGTATCTACCGGAGTTTGATAGTGCCCATTTGATACATCGAGTTATGTTTGGATCTTTTGGGGTTCTTGAGTATACATCGGACCATGAAGGCGAAGAAGTTACCCCCTGATTCGTAGAGAGAGAAGTTTGTTCCCGTTTGAGCTGGTTCCACCTCGACACCGCCTCGAGCTTGATTCTTTCTGGATTATCTTCTTCCGAGATTACTCGGCATAGTATGGCTCATAGTTTGAGGCGATGTTGAGTGATATCGGGATGGCCAAGATAATATCTTGTCGGTTTTGGAATGTATAGTTGATGGAAGGAAACCGGCGATAGAAGGGTATTCAATGCAAGTAATATGGATTATGTCTTCTCCGAAGCGAGATAGAGCGGGTGATAGCTGAGGTGGTCAAGATGGAGGAGAAGCCAGTCGATGATGATGAGGCTCAGGTGGACCAGCGGACTGCGAGTTCCTGCGATAGCGGTGGGCGTCCACTTGCTCTGTTTACGGCCGGACCTACCACCGATTGCATCTACGGTGATGTCCGTCTTGAGATCCTTCTCCGGTGGTGATACTCCGACTCGGGGCTGCCTTGATTTATTATTTTTATGTATCTATCTTTACGGTTGTTGTTGCACTTTTGATACGTTTCATTCGATGTGGTACGTACTATACATTTGCTACCTTACGATTTCGTTCTTTGACTTGTGTGGCATATTTATCGATGACATTTTCTGTTTATTCCGTTTTGATTTATTATCTCTCTGCCGTATTATACCCGTTTTCCCCGAGTTTCTGTTTTTCGAGTTTTGCGCGATAGTTTATGTCGAGATCCGATTGGGTTAGCTTTGGCTCGGTTTTTTTCGCTTTTTGCGGCGTTGGCCTTTTCATGCTCGGCGACCAGCGGCTCGGTTTTCCGCGCAATTTAGCTAAGTTC
Organism: Gentiana macrophylla; assembly: GCA_026214975.1. Lineage (NCBI taxonomy): Eukaryota > Viridiplantae > Streptophyta > Magnoliopsida > Gentianales > Gentianaceae > Gentiana > Gentiana macrophylla. The sequence continues at coordinate 110,023,167 of CM047805.1, forward strand.
TTATCTTTTTTACTTTATCTGCATAACATGAGGACATGTTGCATTTTTAAAAGTAATGGGGAGGATAGTTCGATTTGTACTATCTCGTATCGTTTGTTTATCGTTAGATTGTTTGTTATGCAAAATGAGCATAATTTTTCGACACTTTTGTTTTGTTTTGTCGAGTAGGCAATTCAATTTGAAGTTCGTTGTTTTATAGTCATCTATCGCGATATTTCATGTACTTGATAAGTTAGTTGCTTCACGACCTTTATTTTTCACGAGCCATAGTTAATGATGAGCTATTTTTATAAAGTTATACCCGTTTTGGATTAGTAGTTTTTGATTATCTCATAAGTCATGTGCTTAGTGCTACATTATATATCGTGAGACTTATGATAGTTTGTATTTAGTTCCGTAGTATGTTATCTTTGTGAATATCAAAAGTTTGAATGTGATAAGTAACACGGGGCTAATGTCAATTAAAGGATAAGTTAATAGTTGATTAAAAGGGTGTGTCGGAAGCTAGTCGATGATTTGAGTGAGGTAGGGTATACCCACGTATGTCCTATTCCACTATGATGACCAGAGCTCACAGCAGTTAGAAAAAAGGCTGCCTTATGATTAGATGCACGGTGGGGATTATCTCGAAATGTCTGATACGCTATGAGGGCAATAAAGCTTCTAATGTGTGTTTAAAAAAGTGAATGAATTCAATCAATTTAAGATATGTTATGAAATGAATGAGACTAAGTTATCGTCTATCTTATCCCCAGTATAAACTGAAAGATATGATGTAGGGATTATCCTCTGAGTATTTCAGAAGGGTCCTAGGTATATTCGATCATTCTTTTCGGGATATGTCACGTTTGTAGGGTACATCTTATGAGTGTCATTTATTACTATTCTACGAGGGGTATTAGCTAGTTTTACTTTGAGTTTTTCAAGTTTGGATTTAGTGGAAGTTTTCTATGGCTATACACACACCGGTGAACCTCTAAGTTATTGAATGTATGTTATATCTGTTTAGATGCTGTTTTCCTCTCTAGAGCCTAATTTTTAGTTTTGTTTTGCTCGGAATGAGCAAAAGCTAAGTGTGGGGAAGTTGTTAAGGGTGCAAATCTATGAATTATAAGGATATATTTTACGATGTTTCCCTACATATTGTGTAATTTGCATAATAATTGGTCTTTATATTGAAATATTGAGCAAGCGGTATTTTTAATGACTTAATCGCAATATCAATATATTTATGTGATTTCATGGTTAAATTATGATTATTTGAATATTATTACTGATTTGCGATGTTTTCCATGTATGTTATAGGTATGATTATTGTGCTCAAATGATGATCAAAGGATTAAAATTCGAGCTAAGTGTTTTAAAGAAAGAGATAATGATCAAGTGGAAGAGGAAAAGAGATAAACATGTGAAAATCGCATTAGACTCAACACTGAGCGGGCGTTCACAAAATCAAGCAGCGTTCGGATGGTCGATTTCAATACTGAAGTCTTGAGGCGCTTGATGAATGGCGGTCACTTGGCGTCCAAGCATTATGGGCGGGCGTCCGGAAGAGTGGGCGGCGTCGGATTGCCGACTTCTCGCCACCGCCTCGATTTCTATAAATAGCGGCGTGTTTCACATCCATAATAGAAATTGAACCTAAATTTCTAGGCGGCTTTGGCTGCGATTTTACACTTTACTTCGGTTTTATGCAACTTTAAATTCGATCAAAGTAGGTTAGTTTTATGTTATTTTTACGCTTTTAGGTTCTTTGAGGATGCTCGGAGGCTAGAACCTCCTTCAAGCGAGAATTGTGAAGCCGTCGGCGGTGAATTGATCTATTTATTTAGACTTTTATTGTGAGTATTTACTACGGTTGTTTCTTATCTATGCATATTCTTGTTTTAACGCAATTATATTGGAAGATATGTTGTATGCTTGATATGTTAATGTTTGATGGAAATCTTGAATAGCATAGATCACCATAGATAAGAATAGTTCATTAGATTTACATTACTTGGAAGTTAGTAAGTCTAAAAACTAGATCGTTAACGTAAAAGTTGACACCTTTGATCTTTTAACGTGTTAATTTAGTATTGGAAGATACTAGGTTAATAGATGGATTGCCCAAGGAATTAGGAGTTCATGTTTAGGTAAGGTGAATCACAACCTAAGTAAATACCACGTAAAATCGAGACAATAGATCAATGCATGTTGATAGGTGGATCAATCCTCGTTTGTCTTTTATAAACTTGATTTACAATCCTCATAGCTTAGTTTAGATTAGTTAATCTATTTTCCTGCACTCTTAGTTTATTTTTATCGCTTTCAATCTCTCCTAGCATTGGATTAATCTCCTCTGTCTAGTTATTTTCTGCACATTTGTTTGGTTAGTAATCGTGACAATAGTTAGTTAAAAACAAAAGCTAGGGTTAACATCGTCTAGTTCCCGTAAGATCGACCGGCATAGCCTCCATTACTACTGATCCTTATACTTAAGGTTAACGGTTTATAAATATTTATTACTTGTTTATTCGCATTAGATAAATGGGATGACAGTGACAAAGGGAGAAATTTGTGGAGTGGTGGAAGAAAAGCGAAGAAAAATGGGAATAGAAAGTGGTGATTTCGAGTGATATGGGAGTTATGGAGGGGAGAGAAGAGAAAAAAAAAACCATTTTTATTCAAAAGCGCCCCCTTCACGCACGTCAAGATCTAATGGCGTGGTCAAGCCCTAGATAACACCCAATGGCGCCACGCCAAAGGCACTCTGCCTTACGCCAACAAATCCCAAACTCTCTGTGTATGTCTACAAAGTGATGGTTGGCGTGGGTCAATGAGCCTTGGCGTGAGTCAAGTGACTCCTTGCCAAACAAATAATCCAATAAAAATGCTAAGGTTCACCAAACTTGTCAAAATAATCCACAAATAACTACAATTATCACAAAGCGGGTTGCCTCCCGGGGCTATTGTTGTTTTACGTCATTGGCTCGATGAGATTATACGGTAGAGATGATGGAATTATATAGATTTTCAAATTGGGACACTACTACAATTATTCAATTAAGCACGTAGCAAATAAGCACATAAGCCACCCAAAAGATAATGCTTAAAAGATAAATTGAAAGATAGTACCCGTGGTGTGCTATGTTTCTGATCTTTAGCTAGACTATACAAGTTTTCAATCCAATCCAGGGGTCTTCAGGTACAACACCTCTTCCTCTCGCGGTGTTTCCTCTCCTCGATAAAATGCTTAATCGATGACCATTAGCTCTGAATGTCGTTTTTCCATCACTTAGCTCAAGCTGCACGATTTATACACCCTCGTAACAATGAATGGACCTGTCCACCTCGATCTAAGTTTGCATGGAAACAATCTCAAACGTGAGTTATACAAGAGCACTTTATCATTTACACGGAACTCTCCATCAAAGATCTTCCGGTCATGAAATGACTTAGTTCGTTCCTTGTAAATTTGGGCGTTCTCATATGCATCAAGCGAAACTCATCAAGCTCGGTGAGTTGGAGCAACCTATAGTCACCAACAAGCTGGGGTCAAAGTTAAGAAACTTTATAGCCCAATAAGCTCGGTGCTCAATTCAACGGCCAAATGACAAGACTTGCGAAACTAATCTATATGGTGAACATCGAATAGGTGTTTTTAAAGCGGTCTGGTAGGCCCAAAGTGCATCGTCAAGCTTCACCGACCAATTCTTACGGTTAGTGTCACCGTCTTTTCAATAATCCGTTTTACCTCACGGTTTGACACTTCAACTTTGTCCACTTGTTTGTGGGTGATACGGTGTGCCGACTTTGTGTCTTACACCGTAACTCTCAGAAGTTTAGTAAATGAGTCGATTGCAAAAGTGTGAGCCACGATCACTAATGATAGCTCGGGAGTGCCAAAGCGAGTAAAAATATTTTTCGTTAAGAATTTTAGCACTAGCGTAGAATCATTAGTGGGGTAAGCATGTGCTTCAACCCATTTAGAGACATGTCGACCATTACTAAAATGAATTTATTACCGAATGAGGAGGAATGGGGCCATGAAGTCGATGCCCCAAACATCAAATATTTCACACTCCAAGATCGGTTGGAGGGGCATTTCATACCTCTTAGACACATTTCCCCACTTTTGGCATGCAACACAAGATTGTGAAAAATGATGTGCATCTTTGTAAAGAGTAGGCCAATAAAATCCGCATTGCAAAACTTTGTATGCCGTCTTCCATCCTCCATGATGGCCTCGGTGTCTTGACCATGGCAAAGGAGAGTATGCTTGAGATTTCATTATCGGAGCGCATTTTCTTATGATACCATCCGAACACCTTGAAAAAGGTTCGGTCTTTCCCAATAATAAAATTTCAAATCGTGAAAGAATTTCTTCTTCTTTTGCCATGTCAATTCGGTGGAACATACTCACATGAAAAATAATTCACAATGTTGGCAAACCATGGTGAGCTCTCCTTGGTTTCAAACTAGCATGAATAAGTTGCATTGTTGGGGAGCATCCACCATCATGAGTTGTTCTTCGAGGAAATAATCATCGATCTCTTTTAGTTTTCCATCATCTTCAATGAAATCAACCGGCTTAAGTGATCCGCCACGACATTCTCGCTACCCTTTTTGTCTTTGATCTCAATATCGAATTCTTGGAGTAGGAGAATCCATCTAAGCAATCTCGGTTTAGCATCTTTCTTGTTCAACAAATATTTCAAAGCGCATGGTCGGTATAGACAATGACCTTGGAACCGACAAGATAAGATCTAAATTTGTCGAGGCGAATACTATGGCGAGTAACTCTTTCTCGGTTGTTGCATAGTTGACTTGGCGGAGTTCAATGTGTGAGAAGCATAATAAATGGCTTTGAGTACCTTGCCATAGCGTTGGCCAAGCACGGCCCCAGCTGCGAGTCACTTGCATCACACATTAACTTTCGAAAGGCATTTTCCAATCCGAGCGCCACCAAAGCGGGTGTGCTAATCAATTTTGCTTCAAGGTCTCAAAAGCCACCATGCACTTTTCATCAAAGATGAATGGTACTTCTTTCTCAAGGAGATGGCGAGAGGTTTGGCAATCTGGGAGAAATCTGCAATGAATCTTCTATAGAAACCAGCGTGCCGAGAAATCCTCTCAGCGTCTTCAAATTAACCGGTGGAGTAACTTCTCAATCACTTCAATTTTAAGCTTTGTACACCTCAATACCATCTTGAAGTTCGTGGCCTAGCACAATATGACCGATACCATAAGATGACACTTCTCCCAATTGAGCACTAAGTTCGTGTCTTCACACATTTGTAAAACACGCTCACAAATGAGAGAGGCATTCCTCAAAAGAATCCCCAAAAACACTAAAGTCATCCATGAAAATCTCAAAAATCTTTCCACCATATCGGAAAAATGCATTTGTCATGCATCTTTGAAATGTAAGCGAGGCGTTGCATAAACCAAATGGCATTCTCTTGTATGCAAGCGTTCCATAAGGACAAGTGAAATTCGTCTTCTCTCTATCTCTAGCCGCAATGAATATTTGCAAGTAGCCTGAATAACCATCAAGAAAACAATAAAATTTATGCCCACTCAGCCGCTCCAACATACGGACAATATACGGAAGAGGATAATGATCTTTCTTGGTATGGTCATTGAGTCGTCGAAAATCAATACACATGCGGTATCTGTGACTTCACTTGTTGGTATCCACTCATGCTTATCATTCTCTTTCACTGATAAATCCACCTTTCTTGGCATGACTTGAGTAGGACTCACCCCTCCTTTTATCGGATATAGGAAAAATAATACCCATCTCCAATAACTTGATAACCTCTTTCTTGACAACCTCTTGCATATTGGGATTCAAGCGGCGTTGTGGCTGAACACATGGCTTAGCATCATCGTTGAGAATAATCTTGTGAACACAGATTTGGGACTAATTCCCGGATATCAGCCACGAGTCCAACCAAATGCTCTCTTCCGTTTCCTTAGCATCCTCGGTAGCAAATCTTCCTGCACATTAGTTAGTGCTTGAAGAAATAATAACGCAGGAAGTAGATTATCATTTTCAAGAAAAGCATATTTCAAGTTAGGAGGTAATGTTTTAAATTCAAGGTTCTTGGGTGGCTCTTTTCTATGGATGGTTTCAATAATGGACCATCATTCTCGATTCGGATATCGGTGCCCACGGTTGTTTGTCAAATACACGACCGACATCGGATAAAAATCACTTCTTGCATTTCTTCATCATCACTCTCACATTCAAATCTTGATAAGGTTAGGCACTCTTGAGGCTTATCTTCAAAGACACGCAAGTTAGCATTTTCCATACAAACACAAGATATTGCATCAACAAAAGAACATGACTATCGTGAATTATACGGGTGTTTCATGGCTTTGAAAATATTGAAGAGTAACCTCATCCTCGTTAACTCTCAAAATCAATTCTCCTCGTTGAACATCAATGATTGTCCTTCCCGTGGCTAGGAATGGACGACCGAGAATAAGGGGCATTGAATACCCTTCTTCCATATCCATAACCACAAAGTCAACGGGGAAGTAGAACTTATCAACTTTCACTAACACATCTTCTATGACTCCTTTAGGGCGTTTTATAGACCTATCTGCTAATTGTAGAGTCATCTCAGTGTTTTTCAACTTTCCTATTCCAAGTTTGATAAAGTCCTCATATGACATGAGGTTAATGCTAGCACCAAGGTTGCAAAGCACCCTCTTAAACAAAAAAACCCCCAATTTCACACGGGATGGTAAAACTCCCGGGGTCTTTGAGCTTAGGTGGAAGCTTATGTTGCAACACGGCGGAGCATTCCTCATTGAGACAAATGTTCTCATATTCCTCTAACCTCTTCTTGTTAGTGAGAATATCTTTGAAACTTACCGTACCACAGGCATGTTAGTAAGTGCTTACATGGTGGAATATTAACATTTAAGTGTCTAAGCGTGTCAAGGAAGCGAGCATACTTTTTATCTAGCTTCTTCTTCTTAATTTCTTCTCTAGGTGGGTAAGGTAATGACTCAAGATCAATAACTTTAGGTTTAGAGTTTGTACCTTCCTTAACTTTGCCGCTTGATGCATCATCAGAAGCATTCCTCAACGTTTGACCTGCTCGTGGCCTCCATTCGGTATCGGTGTGCACCATTTTCTCTTTACCTTTCTTAGAAGCGCTCTTGAGGGTGGCTTGCGTCAAAGTGCCATTGGCGTGCGTCATGTCCTCAATTGGACCACCCTTGACGCATGTCGAGGTTTCCTTGGCGTCCGTCAGAGGCTTATTGGCACAGGTCAATTTTTGCCCAAAAATCTCTAAATGTGAATAGTTACTGTTGGCGCGCGCCATCTCATCCTTGGCGGGGGGTCATAGAGACATGTTCCTTAAAAAGGGTTCTTAAATCACTTGCTCTCGTATTCTTCAAAATCCTCGGGACTTTCACAAAATCTTCGCTTTCTTTCTCAACATTGACATATCCGTCATTCTGCAAAAACATATCAACAATCTCCTCTTCTTCTTCGCTCAACTCTCTATCGTCTTGGCATCATGCAAATCATTTTCAACCGTTTCCAACTTGATTTTCTTGAAACTCCCAATTCCACAAACCTTTCCACTTGGGTTATGATAGCATTTACTCCCCTCGGTTTCTTTACTGTATTGCTTGGCAAACCACTGGTGGTCCACTAGCATTCCTCTCACCTTCTCTACTCAAGTGTTCCTCCACATTCCTCATGGATGCCTCAATCGTTTTCATCCTCACATCATGTCCACTCATGGTTGTTTTCATCATTCCCATATCCTTTGTGGCGATACTAAGCGAAGTCATCACATTTCCATATTACAGGCTTGAGTGGCAACTACTCCCAGCAGTTTATCCAAAGTGTTGTCCTATCTATCTCCTCGTGCTTGATTGGAACTCTCGGTTATCCGGATAGAGTGAGTGGTGGGTTCGAGGATAAACGAGTGTTTGGTATTTGAGTTGAGGTGTTGGGGTTATAGGAGTTTCGTGGTTGTGGAGCAAAGGGGGTTGTCCTTGCTTGTATGAGCTCGTTCCAGCGATAATTCGGATGATCTCTCTTAATAGCATTGAAAGAGTTAGAAGTCGCATTGTTCAAATTCGGTGTTGTTGCATGAAGCTTACTTCCTCCGCTTGTAAATCACCGGGCTCTTCCGTCTCAATAGATGTTTCATCTTCATTGCCATAAACGTTTTTTCTCTCTTGCTCTCAATCAAAATGTTTCCTTCCATTCTCTTGCTTGATTTGCAAATTATCAAACTTCTTTGACAACTTATCAATTTTTCCATAAGCTCGGAATTGTCCTTTGGTCATTACGAAAAGCGACTTTCCTTGTGCTAGCTCCGGCTTCCCACATCCTATGGTTCTTTGAAATTCTCTCGATAGCATCATAAACTTCTTGGCGTTGCGAGACATCAAACATCCTCCACATGCGTGGTCAATATTATACGTGATTACGTCCTCAATTTATCTACTGAGAAAAGTTGTATTTGTGTATCAAATGGATAACCATGATCGGGGCAAGCCTTCAACAATTTCTTGAATCTTTCCCATACCTTACCTAAAGTTTCATCGGGTCCTTGTGCAAAATTAGCTATAGCAACCTTTAACTCAAATTCCTTCCGGGTGTAAAATATTGCTTTAAGAACTCATTTTGTACTTCCTCCCAAGTGGTTAATGAATGATGAGGTAAAGATACATACCATTCCTTAGCTCTTCCCGTCAAAGTATGGGAACATAGACAATCTTGTCAATTCCTTCTGAATTCCATGACTCTTGGCTGTGTTACAAAGTTGTTCAAAAGAATAGAGGTGATAATGTGGATCTTCAAAATCTTCTCCGGCAAATTGGCATTTGTTATCAATCAACCCAAAGAGATGCCCTTTCACTTCAAAATTATTTGCCCCTTCATTGGGTAATCAAATAGGATCATTAGGGCATTCCTTCTCAAAGGTTGATCACAAAGAGGACTCAAAAGTTGGTCATTTTGGCCTTGGTTTTGATTGTGGTTTTAGTTTTGCGGTTTCGGTTGTTTCGGTTATTTTGGTTATGTTGGCCTTGGTTATTGGGATTTGGTTGGGGTGGATCTTCCAAAAGAGGATCAACTTGTGCATTATCATGAATTTCCGCCATTCCTTCTCGAGTCGATGATTCTCGGGACGATTCTTCACCGAGTGATTCTCCACTAGGTGAGCATTCTAAACAAGCAATTCCCCTAAATCACGAGTGAATGAAATTGCTCTCTACCTCCTCGCTTGGTCTAGGTGCCCTAAACCTAATGATTCGGTATGCTCGCCCGTGAATGCAATGGCAAAGCCAACTATCCCCGGATAAGAAATCGAATGCCTCGAAGAGGTAGATTTTACCTTCCGGTTCACCTACCCTCTTCCCACAATTAACATCTCCGCCGGTATCCGTTAAGCGTGTAAAGTGCTAACACTAGGCAATTACTCCAATGTCAACAAACAATGCACACAAGTAGGCAAAGCTTCACAACAATCAAAACTAACAACATAAACAATCATTCCCAATCAATCACAAGAGGATGAACTACTACTACAACATAATCTTGGCTAGAAAAACCTAGCCACTCATAACTACAAACATTAACATAACAAAGCTAACATTCATAATCATAAAAGTACTTGAATCAAAGTAAAGATTAAGAGTTACCAATCAAAAGCAAAACTCGAAATTGGTATCTTCATCAAGCTCCAAAACCTTCAATGGAGTTACAAACTTATGTCTTCAAACTCCAACCAAAAGTGATAGAAATTAAACTAAGATTCTTAATAGTTACAATGATAACAAGAGCTAATTTCTACAAGAATTTGGCTATAAGAGCACAGGTGGGGTTTTTGCTGCAAGATGGATGATATGTTCAAGATGAAGTCTGTTTTTGATAATAATGTGAATGGAAGAATAAAAGAGATTAAACTTTTCGACTCTGCACTCTTGACTCACGTCATCCCATATTGGCGCCACGTCATTCCCAAAGTTATCTTGATGGCGCGGTCATAGCTTCTTAGCGCGTGTCATGTCCAATAGTGGTGGTATTGAATGACATCTGCATTAATTACTCAACCACTTTTTGTGGCGGGTCATTGTGACATGGCGTGAGTCAGTCAATATATAAAATCACAAAATCATCATTTTATTCTCCCAGCTGGCTTGGATTGAACCCTCTAATGTGTATCAATAATCCTTAGGGTTGAAATCCTTGCCATGGCACAAAATCATCACAAAAGAATCAAAGGCCATCCTAAGGTCAGAATCCACTCCCCACCGAGAGATACATCTGCTGCAAAATAGACACAAAGATACCATGTGTAAATCTGATAACAAAATCGGCTAATAACTAATATAATACAACTAAAAACATGGTTTATCCGAAAGATCTATGTACACAAAATATGGTTACAATCATCAGTCAAATTGCTCAAGTTGATATCAAAATATCGCTAATTGCATTAGAAAATGGGGTAAATTATCAGAAATTATATCATCAGGTTGACTTACATCACTGACACAGGATGTTTGATGTATGATGCCCTGCGGAGCATTAAAATCGGTGAGCTGGAACTCAGCTCTATTATCAGATCTAATAACTTTGATAATTTTGTGAAATTGTGTAGAAACCAATTTAACAAAAGATTTAAGAAGGTCAGAAGCTTCAGATTTGTGCTTCATAAGAAATACCCAAGTAAATCTAGAAAAATCATCTACAACAGTAAGAAAATATTGCTGTCCATTCACATTATGATGTCTTAGAGGATCCCAAATATCCATATGAACAAGATAAAAAAACAGAATGTACAGCAGTGGTACTTAATAGAAAAGGGTTGTTTCTTTAGTTTTGCCATGGGACAAACATAATAAAGGTCATGATCATAAAATTTGACATCAGCAGACTGTGAACTAATGACTTGCAGTCTCTTATCTGGCAAGTGTCCTAGTCTGTAATGCAATAAAAGAGCATCATCTAATCTATTAGTCAATGTGTGACTTTCTATAGCATTGGCAACAGAGAGTTTTATTGGTTGATTCATGGCATATAGCCCTTTGTGTAACTCAGCTAAACCAATCACTTTCTTGTTCTTGTCCTGCAAAACACACTTGTTAGCAGAAAAAAAATATAGCTGCACCTTTTGTATGATTAATAAATGCAGGTAAAGAAAAAAGATTGTATTTAAAACCAAGATGCAAAACACATCATGTATGACCAGCTGAGGGTTTACCCTTACTTGTCCTATATGTGTAACAGAAACATTATTTCTATTAGGTAATCCCATCTTTATACCAGATGAAGGTTTGGGGTTGCTTAACAGATCTAATGATCCTACAATGTGATCTGTGGCACCAGAGTCCAAGATCCATTGTATAGATTTTACTAAATTTAGATCACATGTCCCTGTAGCAGGTGAGTAGTGTGTCACAATCTCAGCAGGCTGGACAGTGGCAAACCTTGCATGCCTTGGAGTATCAGCACTCAACAGAGCCATCAACTTATCAAGTTGTTGTGTAGTAAGATTTGGAAACCCTGGTCAGCAGACCTTTTGGGCATTATCTTCTTCTGCTGACTGTTCTTCCTCTACTAAGTTAGCCCTTTTTGACTTGAAACCAGGAGGATATCCATGTTTCTTGTAGCAAGTCCCCTCAGTATGACCATTGAATCCATAAAAAATGCATTGCATCTTCTTGGGATTTTGAGGTTTGGAACTTGCACGCAGAATCTGAGTTAGGTCTGCTGACAATCTGATTTTGTCCTTGGCCACTTTTCTGGGACAAGAAAACCATGGAATCTTGATTCTTGGCCATATTGGCTACGTACAACTTCAGTCTTTCAAATTTAATGGCCATTGAAAAGGCATCATGGATTCTTGGGAAAGGGACCATCAACATTTCCCGTGAAACCATTGGCCCAAACTCATCCCTTAGACCTTTTAGGAATTTCATGACTTCCTCAGCCTCCATATGATCCATTAGTGTGCTAATTGCATTCCAGTGACATTAAGGATCACAAGAACAAATTGATACAGGCCTAATAGTCTTGATTTCTTCCCACAGAACCATCAATTTTGTAAAATATTGATTGACAGAATCATTACCTTGCTTGGATGCATCTCTTCAAGAAGATCCCGAAAGTCTTAAGGCATCAACATTAGAAAATCTAGTGATTCTTTCAATTTGCGTGCGTGCGGGTTTTATCAATTTGAAAATCCTTCAAAAAAGTAAAAGTGACCGAGATGCAAGGGAAAAGTGTTCTCTACAGAATTCAAGATACATGATCTCACCATTGTATCACATTGTCTCCATGCATGGAAATCTGCTGAATCTGCTTCTGGCCTTTTGATTGTGCCGTCTACGAAGCCAATTTTATTCTTGGTCATTAACACCATCTCCATAGACATTTTCCATGGATTATAGTAGTTGTCATTCATCAATGGCTGAACAAGAACCACAGACGGATTCTTATTAGGATGAACATAAAACGGACTGGAGGGACTTATTTCTTGTTTCTTAGCTGCCATGGCTATCAAGAACCCAGAATTGATCACAAATCATCAATGAAAGTGAAAATTACAGGAAAAAACCGATCAAGAAATGATCAGAAAAATGATTACAGTTCACTCTCAAGAAACTGAAATCTCAGAAAAGACGAAGAACACTCTCAAGATTCTTCAAAGATTGGAGAGAAAATGCAGGAAAACATTCATAAATTCTCAAATTTCTACTCTGATACCATGATGAAGTTTATGGAATTATAAATTAAAAGTAAAATGCGGAATTATTATTGATAAACTGAAAGTTACAAGTTAAGTTTACAATGCACGGTGATCATGGGGTATTTATAACTTCATACACATTATTGATCGGTTAGAAGTAAGTTACAAGCGGTTAAAACAAACTTATTCTACAATACACTACATTATACTTAGCGGGCTCTTTGTGTCTTCCTTCGTCGTGATTTGCTATATCTTGTCGGTGAGTTGTTGAGGCTGCTATGTATTGTCAATAGGTTGCACTCAGCATTCCCTTCAGCCTCTATATTGTAACACAATCTGCATTAGAAAAACATGAAGCTCAAGGATGAAGTCGGGGAAACAAATCACTCGTCTGAGTTCCTCGTAGATAACGAAGAATCGCATAACAACAGCCCAAATGCGAGAGGTGGGGAGGAGACAAAATGACTAACGATTGGAACAACATAGGCGATGTCGAGGCGAGTGATCGTCAAATATCCAAGGCTCCCAACAACAGAACGGTATAATGTAGGATCAAAGAGAGGAAGGCCATCAGTCAGAGCATAACGAGCATTCAACTCAAGAGGAGAATCAGCAACACGAGTGTCAGTAAGTCGGGCACGATGAAAAATGTCAGCAGCATACTTGGATTGAGAAAGGAGATAACCTTGTGGCGAGGAGGCTACCTCAATGCCTAAAAATAATGTAAATGACCCAAGTCCTTCATATCAAAACAGCGGGACAAGGTTGCTTTCAAACCCACGATACCATCTAATCATCACATGTAATGATCATATCATCTGCATATAGTAGAAGAAGAATACGGCCTGCAGAGGTCGATCTAACAAATAATGCTGAATCATGAGGACTCGAGGTAAAACCAAAAGAAGTGACAACATGTGAAAATCTGTCAAACCATGAACGAGGGGCTTGTTTGAGGCCATATAAAGCCTTCTAAAGCCTACAAACTTGCCCCAGAGCATGAGAAACACCAGGTGCAGGTACCATATACACTTCTTCCTTAAGATCCCTATTGAGAAAAGCATTTTTAACATCCATCTGAGAGATATGCCAGCGGCGAATAGATCGGCGGAAATAAGAACCGAACAAATGTCATCTTGGAAACAAGAGCAAATGTTTCCTCATAATCCATACCATACTCTTGAGCAAACCCTTTAGCTACCAAGCGATCTTTGTACCGCTCAATAGAACCATCTAGCTTAGTCTTAACATTATACACCCATCGAGAACCAATACTTTTCTTACGGTCGGAAGATAGACTAGATCCATGTACCATTCTGTCTAAAGGCGATAGTTCCTCGGCCATAGCATTTTGCCAATCAAGAGAATGAACCATCTCGAATAAGAGGTAGGCTCTGAACAAGTGTCAATAGAAACTAGAAAGGAAGCAAAAGGCGAGAGTAGCAAGAATAAGCAAAATCGAGATAATTGAGTAGACTTACGTGTGCGCTGGGTGAGCGAGGCGGCGGGATCCGTCGTCACAAATGGTGCTTGGGTAGCTGTAGCAAGGTGGTGAAGTATCATCCATGACAGGCGCAGGATGAGAAGGTGAAGAAGCATAATGTAAGGAAGATAGTGATGCATCAATGGCGGAAGATGGTGAATCGGGGGAGTGATCGGAGGTGAAAGGATCATTATGAACAAGATCAGACTTAGTAATATTGTGGGAGCTAGCAAGAAGGTAAAAGAAGGGAATATGCTCAAGAAAAGAAACATGTCGAGAAAGACATAGGAACAATAACCTTTTTGTCCTATGCCATACCTAAGAAAGACACATATAACAACACGAGAAGATAATTTTGTATGTTCTACATATGGACGAAGGACAAAACAAGTGGAACCAAAAACTCTCAAATGAGAGTAATCAGGAGTAATGCCAAATAACTTAGCATAAGGAGAAATGCTTGAATTATGAGTAGTCGGGGTCCTATTAATATGGTAAGTAGATGTGAGAACAGCTTCTCCCCAAAAGTCATTTGGAACACTAGCTGATAAAAGAATAAAACGGGCAATCAATGTGTCTATGTTTTCTCTCGACACCATTTTGTTGTGTGGTATCATTGCATGAAAAGTGATGCCTTTGTACAATTAGAGGTAAAAATGTCTGAAAGGTCTCCCTTAGTATATTCCCTACCTAAGTCAGAATGAAAGCATTTAACAACTGTAGAGTGCTGAGTTTTGGCATAGGCTTGAAAAGCAGTATGTATATCAATAAAATCAGAATGATGTCTCATCAGATACACCCAACAGTAACAAGTATAATCATCAATAAAGTAAACATAATATCTATACCCTCATTTTGTTGGGACAGGAGCAGGACCCCAAACATCAGAATGAACTAAATCAAAAGGTGCACAAGATTCAGACAGACATTGATTAAAAGGCAAGGCACAAAACTTTCCATGTTTACATCCACTACAATCTGAAATATCATGAGGATGCAAATCTCCCAAAACACCACTATGGCTCATATATTTTAAGCGATAGTCTGAAACATGAACAAACCTAGAATGCCACAAATAAAACTTAGAAGATGAAGAAATTAAATGAAAAAAAGATAGATCAACAGTAGTGGCAGCTGTATGACCCGGAATCTGCAGCTCAACCAAAAGATAGAGTCCCCCTGCCTACGGCTTGTCCCAATCAGCCTCTTGGATTTGGGATCCTGCACATGACAAGAGATGGAAGAAAAATGAATAGAGTAACCAAAGTCATGTAATTGACCAACCGAGACAAGACTCATGGTAAGTTTGGGAATACAATAAACATTAGGGATGAAGAAATATGAAGTGTGGATGGTACCAATGCCAGTCAATGACAAGGGTGTGCCATCAGCAGTCATAATATTAGGAGAAAGAGAATCATAAGACATAGACGTAAACGAAGAGGAATCAGGGGACATGTGATATGAGGCTCCAGAGAATCAGGGGACATGTGATATGAGGCTCCAGAGTCCAAAACCCATAAAGGTGACTTTTTACCTGAACCATTCAATAGGGCCAAACCTGTGGCAGAATGAGTAAACATGGCATAGTCTTTGAGGCGAGAGCAACGACTTTGAGGCTATCTAGCAAGAAACCTCTAAAGCTGCTCCATAAGTGATTCCATAGTAGCTAGGATTCATGCAGAAGAATCCACAACCGAGTCACCCGAGGATGGACCAACGATGATCATCATGATGAGAGCTCTTATGGGGCTGCCCTTACCTTATAGATTATGACCGTTGTTGTCCACCATGTTCTTTGTTGATGTGACTGTCACCTTGCTTGAACCATTTGCTTTTACGTCGTGCTAATAATTCAGGAGGACCGATTTTTCCAATGCCATGGTTGCTTACAGTAATGACAATCATTACTGTTTTAGCATTTGACTTGTTACATTGTGGGGTTGCTAAAGCAGATCTGAGATGGAGTGTGAACTCCCTTTTTGATTTGAGTCTTAAGGCGAGTTTCTTGACCAACAACTCATGAAGAAGCAGAATCAACGAAGGTAATGGAAGCGATGCAAGATGGACCCACGACAATTTTCATATTGCGGTGGCGACATCAACAATTGAACAAGGCGTTGCTCATCCCTACAAGAAATATAAGGTACAAATGCCCTCAACTCAGCAGATTCAGTCATAGCCAATTGATCCCAAAAAGCAGTAATTTCGTAATAAAAATCCCGAATACTTCTATCATTCCGTGACATGGCATGAATATTAACTTCCAACTGATATTGGGCAGCAAAATTAGAACGCACATATAACCTTTCCAAATAGTCCCAAACCTCTTTAGAAGTATCATACTTGGCCAATTGCATACCAATCATATTCTCAACAGAGTTATTAATCCAAGTAATGATTTTTGAATTACAAGTATCCCACTTCTCCATCAATTCAACATACTTGTCATCTCCCGCTTTAGGAGCCACAACAATACCAGAGATATAACCTCACATCAGTTTGCCTTTCAAAAAAAATTTCATTACATAACTCCAATATGAATAGTTTTTACCAGCTAAATGAACACTAATTGTCTGCAATGAATCATCACCTCCAGCCATTTGAACAAGATGCACAACTCAAACTAAAACGAAATTGAATCCAACAATTTCACAACTAGACTGAACAAATAGAAAAGGCCGATTCAACCACTAATAAATCAAGTAGAAGAAGAAGAGCTCTTGCATTGAATAACAAAATGTGGAAGCTTAGGTTTAGGTTACAAAGTGAGAGGCTTATATAGCCAAACTCTAAATGACTAAAATGCCCATATGGCAAATAAAAAATATCTAATATAACATATGCTAACAAAGACAAGTTCAGCTTTGAAGACAACTAAGCTAAGAAAATCAGAATTGAAGAATTCATATGAGGACAAATCATCTGAGCAAGATCAGCAGAGAATAAATTCATATTAGAAGAAATTATATTGAAGTTGGAAGCTACAAGTTTACAAAAATATCTTGATAATTTAATTCAAGGAAATTATCAATTATTAGGAAAAATGTCAAACGTTTGGTCAAGATTTGATCGATGGATAGGCTCAAATTGCGGAGGATAAAATTAGCATCTAGAGTTTGAGAAAATATGATTGGATGACAGTTTGTCATTGTCCGAAGGATGATTTACGCGCAACACAATCCTTCAGGTTCGGATTTACAATAATTTCATAGAATAATCAAAGATTTATCATAAATGGCTAAAAATCAAACGGGCAAATTCAGATTTGAACATTAGGGTCACAACATTCTAAATACATGACTGTATAGGCAGAAAAAGCATGAACTTTGAAAAGAATTACAAGCGAGCTATTAGTCTCCCGAATTATCTACTCCCAAGAATCTCTGAAAAATATTCTAAGGTATTTCATTGAAACATCCAAATATTCAAGTGCTGCGTACATTCAAATTTCAAAGTATTATCCAGAAGCAACACTTGAAGAAATAGCATTGATCTTACAATCTTTATCCGGGCTACTAGAAAAGAAATCTCCGGATTTAAGCCACTCAACACTTTGTTTCTTCCAAGGGATCTATGAAACAACTAAGCTGCTGTGAAGAACAGGGGATCGGTGAAGCACTTGAAGGTGTCAAGGACTGATAAGTAGCTGAATCAGGAAACTGAGCTGATTTTGTAGTGCAGCTGTTGAAGAAGTACAACTTCCAAGAAACAATAAAGTTATTTCTGTGAAGCAGATGAGAGAGTTGTGAGGGACAAATAGTTCAGATTGTGAAGCTAAGGGTTCAGTCAAGGACAATCACTCACTATTGTATTGGTGTCCAAGAACATAATGAAATTCTTCCAACATTACAAGAAAAAAGTGGTCGAAGGAATTACACCACCCTAAACCACTATAAACATTGCGTTCTTTATTTTCTGCATTTACTTTCCGCACTTACTTTACTGCAATATTTAATTTCTGCCGAGTAGTGTAATCCACTAGATTTGCATAACACTTGAACAACTCACCTGATTTAAGAAACATATTTTGAACAAGGACTTTTCCGTTGCATACTCTATTCAGCTGAGTTCCATTTCAGCTAATTCGAATGTTTCACCACCCCACACCCCCTCCCCAAGGCTGAAACTTGTTTAAGCCTTCCAAATGACCTACATTACTGTCTTTGAAAACCTCCGAAGAAAAGGGCATTCAATCATCGACCTTGTTTTCTACATGATTCTTTCTAGTAGGACTAGAAACAAGACCTTGCACAACTTGCTTATACGAACGTCCCATGAGTATCCATTTATTATCAGTGTAAAATTGGGAAATGTGGCTTACCAAATCTGTTCCAACATCAGCTTCCATTTCTGAATCTTTCTCCATATGGGAGTCATTAACCAGATCCTCTGACAGATCTTATTGGTCAGGATAATCATCAACTCCTGAATGCTTAACATTTCGATGAAGAAGATCGAATTCCTTGACTGATCGAGGAGGGACATGCAGCAGAAGGCAAGAAAGAGGGCGGAGAGAAAGTTGGTCTTCATTGTGAAAGTTGGTCTCAGACCTGCAGATACGACCCGGGCCGGATTCCGGATTAGTCGGATCAGTGGATTCCGATACCCGAGGCTTTAAGCACACAAAACAAAAAATTTGTGACAAGGTTTATTATATTCTTATAGTATCATTGATTTATAAATGTTGTACTATTAAGACAAACGGTACGTAGTAACATGTGTAGTGAGAATGAAGTCGAAAACTTATTTGACGCAACAATTGATTGATACATGCAACGTACAACACACTTTTTAAACATGTTTCTTCATATATATGACTTATTTATTTATAAAATTCACACGTAATTAATACTAAAGGTTTTTTATTTAATGAATCTTCTTGGTTGCCTTTTCCTGTTGAATCAATTAATGAATTGTCAAAAATAAAGTGTATGGAATGTGTCGTAGCCCTGCATGCACGGCATAAAATTTCCTAGTAGTGATTAATTAATGGATTCTACTACTTTTACAAGAAAGATAAAATTTCCTATTAGAGATTAATTAAAGGATTCTATTACATTTACCTGATGAAAATATCTGAAATGGTTAAATATATAAAATACAGATTCAGCGAGAGATTCTATTGTACTACACATGCTCCCAAGGGCGTTTACAAAAACACATAAAAAACACTTACGAAAAACATTAATGATGTGTTTGAATTACGAGAATGTAACATTTTTTCAATTAATTTCATTATTTTGTCGTGTTATGTTATGAGTATGAATCCACTGTTGTCAAACCCTACCGTATGGAATGCTGTGATAAGGTGTATAATACAAAACGGTATCGTTTTGAACCAATTGTGAAGAAAAAAAAAACAACAACATAACCATCTAAAAAAAATAACATAACGATGTCCTCGTTTTGGTGTAATACATTTGCACAGCACCCTTTACAGCGGGATAAACTCGATTCAGTTCCATACTTGAGAATATGATGAGTTTTCATACTTTTGTAATAAATTTTGACATTTTCATCTCATTAAAAAATTGATAGAATTGACGGAATTGTTTGATGAAATGAAATATGAAACACAATCTAGTGATAAAAAATCAATCATCACCCTTCTCACCACCTGCCACCTCCCCTACCGCCTGCCTACCCGCTGTAATCCACCACCACCCTTCACTGCGCAACCGCTTTCCACCTCCGCCTACCTTGTCACAACCCTTGTCACAAATCACCATCATTCCCCATCACAACCCAACCCACCTCACCACCACCACCACCTCTCGCTACCATCCACCTCACCACTACCTCCTGCCACCTGCCACCTCCCACCTAACCATCATCTTCCCCATCCTTATCCATAACCAATTCTACCACCACCCCCTTCCACAATCCTCACCACAACCAACTCCATTATCATCAATCCCCACTAGGTAGCTACTGCCCACCTCACCGCACACATCACACCACTATCACACCATGCATCATCATCACCATGCACCGTCATCGTTGCCACCACCATATAATATAAGATTTTTCATACATTTCATTCCATATAAGATTTTCATACATTTCATTCCATTATATGCCAGATTGAAGAATGCAATCACATTTATTTCATTCCATTGTATTAGACAGTTTAATTCCATCGGTTTCATTCCAATAAATCCAAACTTACAACAACACTTTTGTATGTGTTATATATATAGGGGACTCCTCCCGGCCGTAGAATTTCCCCACACAAAACACAAAAACTCTAATATTCTATCAATGCATAGTTCAAATCAAAAGCATGGCAAAATATTTATCTGCCCAAAACGCAACGCTTTATAATGATTACAGATTCATGCTGACAGCAATAACCAAAACAACATTCCAAAGTGACTGCATCTCACCAAACTTCTGGGATCAAAAACATAAGTAGAAATACTACTGCAATTATAAAAACAATATTCAACCATTTGCAAAATAAAATAAAAAAAAAAATAAATCAAACTGGAGCAATGCCATAAAATTTCAAGATTGTTGAAGATTTGACAACAAGTAACAAACAATGTGTCCAAAACTTACACAAAAAGAGGACTATAAAAAAAGGATTTTTCCAATCTATTCTCTATGTTTGCCAATTCAAGAACAAAACAAAACAAAACAATCCAAATTAAACCAATTTCAAGATCTCTCTTTCCACTCCCACTAGCTTTTAGTATAATGTGCACCATGTACATGCCCAGATTACTATTTTTGCCCTTGATTCTTTACCACCCAAAAAAAAACAAAGAGGCTAAACAAACCCCCCTCCAAAAAAAGAAAAAAGAAAAAACTACCCTTCCTTTTGTGACTATTACCTTTTTTCCCCCTCCTCCTTCTAGATACTCCTCCACTTGGGACTCGGCAGAGGGACTGTCGGTGACATCGACCCCATTTGACCGCTCGGTGACGGGATGCAACCGAACGGCAGAGGAGAAGCCGGAAATGAAGGAAACTGAGGAAAACCCATTGATGTTTGTGTCGCTGGGGGGATGTTCTGCTGTTGGAGCGGAGGAATCGGTGGCTGTGGCGGCGGCAAGGCATTACCCCAACGAGGTGAGGGTGCGGTGGATGAAATTGAGGTCTGCAGGTACCTCATATAAGCAGAGACCGGCGACTCAGCAGCGGCATGCACAGAAGGAAACGGTGGAAGCGGAGACAAAGGCTGCCGTTGACCACCGAAAAAAACATTACCAGAAGAACCAATCCCGATCGGATTCGCCATAAGGGCGGAGTTCATTACATTCCCCGGCAGGTTGCCACCAATTTGAGGAAGCCCAGGTGGACGATTGCTGATTTGCGCTAACGGAGGTGGCCGGATCCTCTGGAGTCGTGAACTCGTCGGCTTAGACGACTGCTGTATCGGAGGCGGCGGAGGAGCAGTAGTGGATAACCTTTCATGAGCAGGGGATCCTGTTAGCCTCTGAACAACATCACGAAAATCATTCTTATTTATATTATAAACCGGCGGCTGGTGGTTCTGTGTCGGTGCTTGTGGCTGAAGTTGCGGTGGCGGAATTGGTGGTGGTGGGATTTGGAAGCTGTGATTATTGGGATCACTAATCAAAGGATTCGATGGCCTTCTGATGGGTTTAGAAATCTTGTGAGAGGCTTTATTCAAATGATTGAGATATAAATTTCTATCATTTCCGCCGGAGTTAGAACTTGTAGTACCACCACCACCACCGCCGGTAAAAGTACCAGGGGTAACGGTAGTAGAGTCACCATTAGAGGAGGAGTGACTGCTTTTCTCCATAAAATAAGAAAGAAAGAAAAAAAACGCCTTCAAAAACTTTAATTCTTTCTTTCAAAAACTCTTGACCCCTCGTCTTCTTCTCTATAAATCTCTCTCCTATTTCTTTTTTTTCTCTCTGTCAAGGAATATGGTTGGGGCAATTATTATATACACACATACAGGTGTGTGTATAAACGTGTAGATCTTTCCTCGTTCTTATCGTATACATACATACATTGTCATACATAGGGTCCCATAATGGGCCCGGGCGACAGTATCGGGAATAAAGACAAAAAGGAAAAGGTTAAAGTTTAGTCAAACATACGGGTACTTACGATTAAAAACTGTTACAGAGGTAATTTTTTTAAGAAAAATAATTTTATTAATCAGCGTTTGGTATACAAGCATGAATAATGTGACATCTGAATAACAACCTACTAAAATATTTAGTTTTGATAAAAGAAAAATAATAATAATTAAAATGTAACGTCTCGTTTCTGGACATCGAGTCTTTATCCGGAAAAAAAGAACGCTTGACACATATAATATAAAATAAATCTCATATTATACGTAAGCATACACTACGTCGTATCGAGTTAAGAAAAACGGAAGCAAAAGACGCGGGTATATATTTTTTCAAACATCCAAGAGTAGAAACTCAAAATCCTAAAGATAGCCGTGTAAATTATTACAAAGAAAACTATACCGTACTAAAACCTACAAAAATGCATTAAAGGGAAAAAGAATTACATATAGCCACAAAATGAACAACAAGTCTAATGTATCATAATATCAAAGAATAAAATAAATTCTTCAACGTCGGCGTCCTCAAACGTCGTCATCAAAGTCCTTCTCGTACTCTGGTTCAACTTGTTCATATTCTCTCCCCCAAACACATAACAAAACATGCATTTGATGTAAGTACAATGTATTCAGCAAAATGTAGAAGCTACAATTTAATTAAGGTTTATAACGCAAGATTTATAAATAATAGATTATCTTTATAATACCGACTTAATCTATGATTCACTTCATGTCCATCAACATGTCATGACTATACGTATCTAGCTTAACTTATCTTGGTTACGTCGGCATTCAAGGGCACTATGCATGGTGTGTATCCACCTGAAGATAAACTTGCTAAATAACGGTGATTTACACCAATAGCTCCAGGGTGTCCCCGGTATGCGTATACGTTCGATGAATCCACAACCCTTCAGTCTTTTGAGCCAGTAGCGTTGTTCACCTTTAAAACATATCACATCGCTGATACGAATCGGTGCATTACCAAGAATAGCATGACATTTTTAATCTTTTTACTAAACATGTATGTAATTTATTACGTGTTAACTAGCCACCTAAGTGTTTTCAAGACAAAGCTCACCTTAACAACTCCACTCCCTCACTGAGACAGCTAGACACCACATCCTATCAAGTACACAGACATTGATAATTCTAATTCACCAAAGCACAAGCCTATCATGTCCTTCCGACGGTCCCAAACATCAACTTAGGAAGAGTACATTCGGTGCCGGAACTAAACGTATCAGAAACTCAATCAAGACTTGTTCATGTTTAATTAATGTTATTAGATCAAGAAACAACATTTAAAACTGGACTCGGGGCTTAAAACAACATTTTCCACAAAACTGGGGTCAGTGCGTGTGCATTCTTTGGAATGTGTGCGCATTGATCGTCCATAAACTTGCTGGAAGTTTCTGTCCGCCAATGCGTATGCATTGCTCATGCTGGCAGCAAAACTAACTATCCTGAAACAGCAATGCGTGTGCATTCCAGTGAAAAGGATAGGACATCCTGAATCACGAATGCGTGCGCATTCCAATGAATGCGTACGCAATCGATAGTGTAAAACCCAAAAGCACGATTGTTCTGTACTTTACGATCTCTACTCGATTCCAAACATGTTCAACACGAATATACTCAGAAAAATTGCAGAAAAACACAACTTTTACAAACCATAACATCCTACACTCCTTAAACGATTAATCAACAAGATTTCTATCATCTTGTTGGACTTATTTTAAGTTTTAATGATGAGTGCTAGACTAGCTGTTATAGAACAAAGGCAAAAAGATGTCTAGATCAAATGTATATGTTTATTAGAGTTTGATCTTTGTATATGTTTGATCAAACAAGTATTGTAATTAGGTCAGCTGACTGTATCAGCAAACCTGTCTAGGTCAGTAAGGTAACTAGGGCAGTAGACTAGTTAGGAACCTGCTGAAGATTGAAGGATGAGGGTTCAAACTCAGTTATTGAAAGCTAAGGGATCAAACTTAGTACTTAAAGTCAAGGATATGAAATCAGAATTTAGGGAAGTCTGTGATGACCTAAACTGATTACATATACCTTGTGTACTAGGTCTAAGTTCCATATGTTAAGTGGTGATTGGAACTTAGTTATGTTCAAAATGGTGTACTCTAACTTCATAATAAAAAGTTAGATGAAAAGCAGTCAGCTGAAGTGTTATTGGAACATAGCAGACTTTAGCCAGCTGATTGATATGTACATCAGCAGACTAAAATAAGTCAGATATCTGCTGAGTATAAATCTTGATTTAATCAAAAGTTACATTGGAAGATTACAAGGATAAGGATGGATTACAAGCCTTGATATTGTCAACAAATCAATGACCAAGATGAAAAGAACGTTGGAAAGATTCAGAGGATTAACCAATGGACATAAGTCAAAGGGTGGACAGACTGAAAACTGACAAAAAGCAAACTGACAGTGTCAGTACTATGTCCCGAGACAGAAAGCAAGTCAAGATGGAGACAAATCTAAAACGGCTATGTTTGAATTTCAAACATAAGTCACAGGATTCTCACCTATAAATAGAAGACTCATGATCCAGATACAAGTGATGAAAAGTGATAATCTACTCAAAGCTATCAAGTTTCTTATCAAGAAAATCACCATACTGACATCACTGAGCTAAAAGCTACTGATCTAGAAAACTCTTCAAGTGTAAACTGCTATCAAGTTCACACATTTGAAGACATCAAGCTGCTGCTCATTTCATCCTGATCAAGCTGCTGATAACTGAATCATTTACTTGATTCAACTTTTCTTTTACAAGAAACCTGTTGAAGACAGAGAAGTACTTAGGTGTCAAGAACTGTTGTTTGTGGTGGAGTTGGTGAAGAGGCAATCCTACCCTTCAAGGACCAGTGGAATACTTTGGAGCAGCAATCCTACATATTTCAAATATTCAGTTTGTGAAGCCATAGTCATTGGTGAAGGACAGACACAGCTTAGGGATTTTTGTAACTGCAACCTCAAAGATCTCTAGTGAATTTCCTTCAACATCATAGGAGAAGAGTGGACTGACAGGATTACACCACCTGGAACCATTATAAAAATTGCCTACTTACTTTCTGCATTTAGTATACTGATCACATCAACTTACTGAAACTAGCAACTAAATCACACACTTACACTACTGAGTATCTAATACTTAGTATCATCTTTTTAACAACAAGTTACAAGGCTTAATTTGAATATATTCCGCTGCAACAAATCCAGTAATATCAGTTGTCACAGACTCACTCGAGTGGTCGGCCAGAGACTGCGGCGATCGGCCAGAGCTCATCGACATTCTTGAGTTTGTTAACTCCAAAAGTTTTAAGTGTTAAGTTTATTCACCCCCCCTCTCTAAACTTAACCAAAGCCTTTTCAAGGACCAACAATTGGTATCGGAGCGAGGCTTACATTGCAAGTAATCCTACTTGTTGTACTTATGAAAATACTTTGAAAACTTTTTCAAGTTTTGATTTTCAAAGCTTTGCATCATGGATAACAACCAGTATGCTAGAACTATGTTGATGTGTTCCTTAGATTGTTTTGATGAATATAAACGTCGTATGCAGGCTTATCTAGCTGCAACACATGATGAGATGATGGATGTCCTAACTGATGGACCACTGGAGATCACTAAGGCCATAACTGTAGGCAGTGAAACTCAGTATATTCAAACCAAAAAGAGAGTGGGGTGCTGAAGATAGAAAAAGAGAAAACCTCAACAATATTGCTATTGATATCATATACAGGACCTTGGATAGCAATATACACATGAAAGTGAAGGATTGCAAAACTGCAAAGGAACTTTCGGAAAAATTGCAACTTATCTGTGAAGGCACTGATGCTATAAAGAAAAACAAAGTCAGTGTAGCCAAAAGAAAGTTCCAAGATTTCAAGATGAACTCAAATGAAACCATTGAGCAAATGGAGTCAAGATTCAATGCTATCATGGATGAACTCACCCCGATGAATGTAATCTATACAAACGAATAGATCAATACAAGAATCTTAGAAGCCCTACCTGCAAAAGAGGTTTGGGAGATGAAGGTTACTATGTACCATAGAAGAATCCAGGAGTCTACATGAAGAAGACACCTTCAAACTATTTTCAGATCTCAAAGCATATGAATTCAATAAGAAACTTATTCCTGAGACTGAAAAAAAAGAACCAAAGACTACTGCATTGGCTGCTGCACATAAAGAAAAATCATCAGGTGGTCAAGATGATCTACTGGATGAGATGCAAGAGCAAATTGCCCTACCGAGCAATAAAATCTGAATGATGAAAACAGGAAGGGGTTCTCCAAGGAATTTCACAAAGAAATCAAGTGAAAAGAAGAAGGAAGAATCCAAGAAAGATAATGAATATTTGTGTTTTCATTGCAAGAAACCAGGACATTTCAAACCTGACTGTCCTGATCTAAAACAGAAAAAGGAACCTGATTATCTATGCTTCAACTGCAAGAAACCTGGCATTTCAGACCTGATTGTCCAGACCTACTGAAGAACAAGAATCAACAAAGAAGACCTGGCAAGAAAGCAATGGTTGTTGATGATGAATCAGGCTATGAAGTTGAATCAGAAAAAGGGAATGAATCTGATGATACTGCACTTGTTGCTGATATGGATGATTATGCTTTAATGGCAAATATGGAAGAGATTGAGGAGGTATACAATTATGTATCTATAAATACTCCTGCTGAAAGTGATTGTGAATCAATTTGTGGTTCAAATCCTAAAAATTCTGACAATGAATAAACTTTGGATGCCATCCTTAATCAACTGAGGAAAATACAATCTGGTTATTGATGGAAGTCAACTTTACTGTACTTTGGTGTGCAGTTTAACCCCCGTTTATTAATTTATTGGCATGTTTTGGGTAGTTCTAGGCCTAATTAAGAGTAATATCGAGAGTTATACGCATGGGGAGTTAAGCTATCATATCGATAGTAAACTCCGCTTTTTTAGCGATATTTAGCTCTTTTCCGAGCACTTTTGTCTTGCGGAGTTACGCGTGGTGTTTGTTCGTATATGTATTGCAGGACTTAGGTGACTCGAGGACCCGAAAAGTGATGTTTTGGAGTGAGAAACGTGATCGTAGCATGAAAGTAGCTTGAAAGTGAAGGAAAATCAAGTTTGGAGTGAAATCAAGGCATACTGGCGTTTGCCCTACCCCAAATTGGCGTTTGAATCAAGCTCTACCCAAACTGGCGTTTGGCCTGTGCAAACGAGCATTTAACAGAAATGGCATTGATACTAAAAGTTGGGTTTTTAGGCAACCGAGAGTCCAAATTACCCCCAAACTTGCGTTTGTCCCTCAAGGCATGATCCATGAACTGGCGTTTAGGAGGAGCCAAACCCTGGTTCATTGAAGACGAAACCTTAATATCATCAAGGTTTCTAGTCAGACGAGCGTTCACTATGGTTCAAACGCTCGTCCGGCCCCGACAGCATCAGATTTTAACCTAGCACTATAAATACGCAGCTCATTCAGCCCCTACACACATCCTTTCGACTTTAGACACTTTTGGGGCGATTTTGGTGCGGTTTTAGTGTAGGTTAAACATACTTTGATCCCTTGATTTCATAGTTCATATCCTTCGATTCTAAACACTTTATATAGCTTAGATTTACGTTTCAAGTTCCAAAGATTCGACTTTTGGTGGATTATTTCTTCATCCTTTTTCAGATCAGATTTTCTGCAAATTATATGGTAATGAATACTTTTTCTTTTATTGTGTTTAGCATGATTTCCATTCTTTATTCCGTTATTAGCATAATCATGAGTAGCTAATTGCATGTGTAGTTGAATTATGTGAAAGCGAGCGAAAACCCTAAGGGGGATGAGATAGGGATTTGTGTAGTACGTAATATTATGTTTAAACGATTAATCCACGTCCTAAAACTGATTATAACATCTTTGAATTAGAATGATCACCTAGTTCACTGTCACACACATCGAACTTATAGATGCATTTTGCGGTGAGATGTGGGATAAGGGGTTTTAGGATCGTTGCGTAGATTCAGCCTAGTTGTTAGGTCCGTTTCCAATATAAAAGTTTGTCATCATTGTTCGAGCAACTCTAGAACTTAATCATGTTAGGATAATCGGTTTTCTAAAGAGAGAGTCGGTTAGCTTCACATAGGATGGTTAGATTGAGTTGTTCGGTCTAATCACTAGAATTAGGAGTTGGCACCCGTGGATGTCGTTAAACTACATTGGATAGGTAGGTCGGCTAAGACACGCTCCCTATCAACTCCTTCCTTAGGGGTAAAAGGAGCTCGTGGGATCATAGTTCGGCTATATCTTTTAATAACTAGAAGTAAACTCGTTAGTATAATCGTTATTTCTGCATTAGTATAATACCCTCCATTATTATTTTGACCTGAACTGAGTTCTACTTCAGCTTTGGTACTTAGGCATTACTCCCTGTGGATTCGACCTTGTGACCACTATACTCCCGTTGACCCGATACTCTGTCGGTAAAAGTTAGCGGTTAAGTATTTTGCTATCAAGAATTTTCACGCCGTTGCCGGGGAGTAACGTCTAATATCTTTTAAGTTGACCGAAAGCTTGGGCTTAGGTCGTTTTTATTTCGTTTTCTTGTTGTTTCCTCTTTCACAGCTGAAGAGTCACACTACCTATTGTTGTGGTGGTGGTGACGAGATACCGTGAATGTGTTGTTGGTGTTTTCTAAGATCTTGCAATTTTAGCCTAAATGGATGGATTTTCCAATCAATACTACTCACCTAAACAACAATTCCCCTACCAACCATAGGCTGCTGAACAATATTATCAACAAAAGTATGTGCCTCAGCCTCAGTATCAACAACAGAGTAACCAGGGTTCTTGGGCTTATCAATGCCCTAGTGCATACCAGGATCATAATTATGGTTATTCAAGTAATGAGCCACAACATTATGAGGGTTATCGGAACCCCTGTGCTTATCATGATTTTGGTTCTCACGCTTGGCATGTTGACAACTTTGCACCAATTCAGCCATTTGATCAGTATCCATCTTGGCAAGAAGCCTGCTACCCACCTCCAATGAATCAAAGTCAGAATGATCAGTTTGCTCCCGTGCCACAAGAGAGCTTCACCGACAGTCAAATGGAGCTACTAGAGCGAATAAACAAGAGCATGCAAGAGCAACTGCGGGACATGCAGGAGTTCAAGATAAGTATTGACTCCACCTTAAGCAACCTTCAAGACCGGGCGGGGAAGTTGATTGACATGATGAGGCCCGAGCAGAAAGAGCAGGCATGTGCAATAGAGGTGGTTAGGGATGCTGAGATTGGCACTGAAGAAGTTGAAGTGGGGAGTGAGATTGAGGATCTAGTTTACTATGATGAGGTGTGAGAACGAGAGATTGCGTTGGGATCACCTATATTACTGTCTCCTCCTATTGCTAAATTTGAGGATGGCATGTTTAACTTTCTACCTACTACACATCCACCCCCTGAGATGAAAAAATGACGATACTGTAGTGAGATGTGCGGTGGTACCGACCATCGCTATGAGTGAGCACGAATTCTTTGGTATTGAAACGCTTTGGGATGAAGAGGAGCTACAAGATTTGGAGATGGAAGAGGTGCAACTTTTATCAAGCACACCTCCGTCCGAGGATGTACAAAATGATGACTTGAAAGAGTGTGCGGTGGATTCGATTGTGGTCGTCGATCATGTGGAGATCGAGACTAATGAGAAGTTGGGATCGCTCACTCTACCGTCAAGCGCACCTATGGATCAAGAGCATGTTGATCAGCCACTTATATTTAAGCCACCGGATGGCCTAGTGATCCCTGATACGTCCGTCCCGGATTACTTCACTCGTCCACCTTGTGATGATAGATTCTCGTAGATCGAGTTTTTACCACCACTGGTGCATGTGGCTCAAAGAGGTGTGAGAAAGAGACCACATCCGCCTGATGCGGATTTTAAAAATAAGAAGGATCGAGAGGCAGACAAAAGAAGATTCTCCAGTTGGAAGGAGGTAGCATCGAGAGCCAAGAGAGGTAAGTTTCTAGTGAATTCAATTTCTATGGTCCTCACATTGTTCTCTTTTCATAAACTATTGGTCTTCTTGATCTTGGATTTTGGTTAATGATTCTTGATACTACTTGTCTGAATTGAAATGCTTGAATTGTTGCTTTGAGTCGTTTATGGTTTGAGTCCGTTAAGAGTCACCCGGTCGAGCCAACGACGTAAAACAAAGGCGCTTGGGAGGAGGCAACCCCGCCATAATAAGACTGTTTGGAATAAAAGGTGATCTAGGGGTTTTTAAGTATGTGCTACTGATACTCACCTTTGATGATGCTACACCCAGACAGACATGATTTTTTTTGTTATCTATGTTGTTCCTTTTGTAGTCTGTGTCTGGTGTTAGGGTTGTTTAGGAGCTGTCTAGCCCACCTGCTATATTTGTACTTCATTCGATGCTACTTTCAGTTTTGAGATGCTACTTTTTGATTTTGGTTGGTGTTGTAGGCCTTAAGGCATACTACAATTCTTATTCGTGTCTTGGATTTTGTTGTACGCACTCGGGATGAGTTTTATATTATGTGCCTGTGTGGCCTTTCTGTTAAGCTTAGATGTTCTGTGCTTTACCCGTAGGGTTATTTATCCATCTATAGCAATCCCTTTTTGTGCGTTACATTTTGCATATCGAGTTTTCTGACGTGACATGGCCTTATTACTGTTATAACCCCTTATCCCTATTCGATATTTTGGCACGAGGACCATGTCCCGTGCATGTTTGGCATTGTTTCTGTCTTGATAGGGATTCGGGTCGTGCTTACATGAGGCTGTTACAGGATTCGATAGCGCCTTTCTGCTGGGTCTACATCTAAGTCTTTCTTTTCTATCTCATTCACGCACTGAGGGCATTGCTTCATTCGAAGTGGTGGGTGGATACGACTTAGCTTTGTATGGTTTCGTTGGATAAATATGCCATTAATTGTGATATGCTTAGTTAATGTTCGGTTTCGAGTCAATTCGTGGCTTAAAATTTTAAAACTTTTCATGGTTTGACACCACGTTATATGCATGTTTCTCACGATGGAGTTGGTAAATGTCTTAGTAGTCGAGTAATGTGTGCAAGGCGATTTTATTTTATCACGATATGAACCCTTTTAGTGCACGTAGAACCTTGGTTATGCTTAGCTTGGTTGCTATACACACTTATACCATTAGTTTCGAGGCGAAATAGAAAGGTTTACCTAGGCCGGATACGGGATGAGAGTCATGGTGCTTCTTTGACCCGACCAGAGCCAAATAAGCTAAAATCCCAACATTTTACCCTCGTACCCCCTCTAAGCCTTGATAGGACGGTCTGACCACCGTCCGACATTTAGCCGTTTGGTTACGTAGCCTATATTATCCCTAACCCTGAGCTTTATTATTGGTCACGTTCTTTGATCACCCTACGAGTGGACTTAGTTGTTGCTTCAGACACACTTGCTGAATCAAGTGTGGGGTGGGAGATGGTACGTGATTCGAGAGGAGTTGGTTAGTTCGAGCTAGTATAACGAAGGGGAGGAGCTCGAGAAATCTATTGTGAGGCTTGTTGGTTCGGAAAAAAAAATCGAAAAAGAGAAGAAAAAGAAAGTTTGAAAGAAAAGAATGAAAAAAAAAAAAAACGAAAGAAAAAAGAAAAGAAAGTTTTGAATAAAGTTGAGAAAAAGAAGTCAAAGAAGGAGCGTTTTGAAAGAATAAAAGTATGATGTTATGGTTGGAATTGTTTATTAATAAGTATAGATTGATCGAAGGAGTTTGGTTTGGTTTAGTATGTTTTCAAATAGAAAGTAAATGAGATGATTAGGTTCACTCGTAATTTCTTTTCTCCAGTTCCAAATTTTCCTTTCGGTTAAACCCGTCCCGAGCTTAACATTATAACCCTTCAAGTCCTACTTGATCGTATTTAGCCTCGGTTGCCTCGATTAGTGGAGATTTTAGCCCGGTATAAGTTGTGTGTAGTCATTTGGCCGGTATTCAAAGCCGGTAATCATTTTGAGTGTAGCCCTCGGTTATTATCACACACACTTTGTTTTTGTGGCAAGATAGAGTCAAGTGGTTCACATTCAGCGTCTACTTTACGTTCACCTTGATGTCATGAGTCCTATGCATGTTTTGTAAAGTTAATCCCTTGGTCTGTTTTAAAGCGCCTAATTTACTCGAGGACGATCAAAGGCTAAGTGTGGGGTGGTTGATGGGAGTCAACTTTATTGTATGTTGGTGTGCAGTTTAACCCCGTTTATTACTTTATTGGCATGTTTTGGGTAATTCTAGGCCTAATTAAGAGTATTATCGAGAGTTATACGCACGGGGAGTTAAGCTGTCATATCGATAGTAAACTCTGCCTTTTTAGCGATACTTAGCTCTTTTCCGAGCACTTTTGTCTTGCGGAGTTACGCGTGGTGTTTGTTCGTATATGTATTGCAGGACTTAGGTTACTCGAGGACCCGGAAAGCGATGCTTGGAGTGAGAAACGTGATCATAGCATGAAAGTGAAGGAAAATCAAGTTTGGAGTGAAATCAAGGCAAACTGGCGTTTGCCCTACCCCAAACTGGCGTTTGAATCAAGCTCTACCCAAATTGGCATTTGGCCTGTGCAAATGGGCGTTTAACAGAAGTGGCATTGATACTGAAATTTGGGTTTTTAGACAACCGAGCGTCCAAATTACCCCCAAACTGGCGTTTGGGTGGGTTCAGCTCGAATCAAGAAAGCTCATACAATCCAAACGGGCGTTTGTCCCTCAAGGCATGATCAATGAACTGGCGTTTAGGAGGTGCCAAACGCTGGTTCACTGAAGACGAAACCCTAATATCATCAAGGTTTCCAGGCAGACGAGCGTTCACTATGGTTCAAACGCTCGTCTGGCCCCGACAGCATCAGATTTTAACCTAGCACTATAAATACGCAGTTCATTCAGCCCCTACACACATCCTTTCGACTTTAGACACTTTTGGGGCAATTTTGGTGCGGTTTTAGTGTAGGTTAAACATACTTTGATCCCTTGATTTCATAGTTCATATCCTTCGATTCTAAACACTTTATATAGCTTAGATTTACGTTTCAAGTTCCAAAGATTCGAGTTTTGGTGGATTATTTCTTCATCCTTTTTCAGATCAGATTTTCTGCAAATTATATGGTAATGAGTACTTTTTCTTTTATTGTGCTTAGCATGATTTCCATTCTTTATTCCGTTATTAGCATAATCATGAGTAGCTAATTGCATGTGTAGTCGAATTATGTGAAAGCGAGCGAAAACTCTAAGGGGGATGAGATAGGGATTTGTGTAGTGCGTAATATTATGTTTAAACGATTAATCCACGTCCTAAAGATGATTATAACATCTTTGAATTAGATTGATCACCTAGTTCACTGTCACACACATCGAACTTGTAGATGCATTTTACGGTGAGATGTGGGATATGGGGTTTTAGGATCGTTGCATAGATTCGGCCTAGTTGTTAGGTCCGTTTCCAATATAGAGGTTTGTCATTGTTGTTTGAGCAACTCTAGAACTTAATCATGTTAGGATAATTAGTTTTCTAAAGGGAGAGTCGGTTAGCTTCACATAGGGTGGTTAGATCGAGTTGTTTAGGCTAATGACTAAAATTAGGAGTTGGCACCCGTGGATGTCGTTAAACTACATTGGATAGGTAGGTCGGTTAAGACACGCTCCCTGTCAAGTCCTTCCTTAGGGGTAAAAGTAGCTCGTGGGATCATAGTTCGGCTATACTTTTTAATATCTAGAAGTAAACTAGTTAGTATAATCGTTATTTCTGCATTAGTATAATACCCTCGATTATTATTTTGACCTGAACTAAGTTCTGTGTCAGCTTTGGTACTTAGACATTACTCCCTGTAGATTCGACCTTGTGACCACTATACTCCCGTTGTCCCGATACTCTGTCGGTAAAAGTTAGCGGTTAAGTATTTTGCTATCAGTTATGAGATTGTGAAGGCTGAAAAAGAAGCTCTTCAAACAGAAGTTGAAAGGTTAAAAGCTGAATTAAGAACTCTCAAAGGAAAAGAAAAATATTTTGAGCAAAATCAGCATAAGTCCACTATACATTCAGTAGCTGCTGAATCTGCTGAACAATCTAGTTCCACCACTGCATTCAAATCTGGAAATCCTTATGGTGATAGAACAGGCCTTGGATTTAGAACTCAACAATCTAATAAGAGTGGATCCCGTAAGGTTACTGAACCTAGTACCAAAATTGGTTCTAAGTTTGTGCCTACACAAGATCCAACTCCCAAAAAGGTTGCTGAGGCAGCAAAGCCTATTGAGAAGACTTCAAAGAAGCAAAATCAAAAGTCAAAAAGGTCAACAGTACCTAACAAAAAGGGTAAATCCAAAAGTAGGACTGCTGGACCTTCTAGACCTACTGATAGCAAACCTGCTGTCTGCTAGTCCACAAAAGGGCAAAAATCAGAAATATTCCAGGGATAAGAATCCTAAACCTAGAAATGTTAATCATTTTAGGGATACTTATCTCAGGGGGAAAGGTAGATTGTTCCCTACTGACGATGATTGGAATATTCCTACCCCTACTGCTAGAAACAACAGTCATAACCATAATGCAAGGGTAAAACCTCAGCAATAGAATCAGCAGAAGACTCAGCAGGGACCTCAGCAGACTCCATATTACAGGGCTGCTCCTAACAGACAGCAAACCTATGGTTATGCTAGCGCTTCTAACAATAGAAATCACTTTAAACAGCATTATGTACCAAAAGGCCAGAAAGCATATGTGAATCTTACACATCCAAATGTTAGATCTTATGGAAATGTAGGATACATATATGAACAAAAGTGCAATGCTTTTCAAAGAAGACCTTATGGAAATTTGTCAAGGGTCATGCTTACCACTGACCACTATGGACCCAAACAGTTTTGGGTGCCTAAAATACATTAACTTTGTTTTGTAGGGTGTCTGGTACTTTGACAGTGGATGTTCCAGACATATGACAAAGAATAAGCACTGTTTGACAAACTATGTGGCAAAGGATGGTCCAAGAGTATATTTTGACAACAAGAACACATCAGGTTACACAAGAGGATATGGTACACTGGTGAGGAATGGATTAACTATCAGGAATGTTGCATTTGTGGAAGGACTGGACTACAACCTATTGAGAACTGGACAATTTTGTGACATGGGTTACAAGGTCACTTTTGACAAAGGCAACTGTATTGTCATTAGTGAAAAAGTGAACAAGTTGTGTTGGCTGGTAGAAGACAACAAAACATGTATGTTGTGGATTGGTCTACTGGTGTTCCAGAAACATGCCTGATTGTGCATACTAAGTCAGAACTGAATTGGTTGTGGCATAAGAAGTTGAATCATCTTAACTTTGATGATATCAATATATTGGTGAAAAAGAAGTTGGTGATTGGTTTACCTGAGATCACATTCAAAAAGGATGTTATATGTGATGCATGTCTACAAGGTAAACAAACTAAGTCAAGCTTCAAGTCAAAGACTAAGCAATCAACAAAAAGAGTTTTGGAGCTAATGCATATGGATTTATTTGGACCAGTAACACCAACAAGTGTAACAGGAAAGAAATACACTCTGGTAGTTGTGGATGATTATTCAAGATACACTTGGGTAGTATTCATGAACAAGAAAAGTGAAACACTTCAAAAGATGCCTGAACTTTTGAAGAGATTGCATAATGAGAAAAGTTTGACAGTAGTGAAGATCAAATCAGACAAGGGTACTGAGTTTCTCAATAAAGTCATAAGAGAATATTGTAAACAAAATAGTGTCTTTGCATCAATTAGTCATTCTTTGGTACACCTCACAAAATGGGGTTCTTTGAGAGAAAAGCAGGACCTTGAAAGAAGCAGGAGGACTATGATTTGTGAAGCATTATTACGAAAAGTATTGGGCTGAAGCAATAAATACAGCATGCTATACACAAAATAGGACCTCAGTGAACAAGAAGCTGCTGAAGACACCTTATGAGATATGGAATGGAAGAAAACCAAATATATCTTATTTCCATCCATTTGGAAGCAAGTGTTTTATTTTAAATCATAAGGAGCAATTGAAGACATTCCAACCAAAATCAGATGAAGGAATCTTTTTAGAATATTCTTCTGTCAGCAAGGCATTCAGGGTACTGAATAAAAGGACTTTGAAACATGAATAATCAATACATGTTGTATTTGATGAACCTAAGTTTACTGGAATGGAAGATGAAGTTTCAGAACCTGCTGAAAATCTCCAAGTCACTGATCCAGAATGTGTTGATGTTTTGGAAAGGATAAATGACTTAAAAGTTCGACGACTCGCCCTCTTTGAAAAACACGCTAGTAACACTAATGATGCAACAACAGATGATGAGTTCAAGGATCTGCTTTGAACCCTCATCAAGCAACAAAGTGAGCCTACTAAAGATGAAACTCCTGTAAATCAAACAAATCATGATTTACAATGGTTGAAAGATCACCCTGCTGAACAAGTAATTGGTAACATACCGCAAGGTGTAAGGACTATAAGACAATTGGAAGCAATGTTTACTTGTTTTCTATCTCAAATGGAGCCTAAAGTTGTTGAAGAAGCAATATCTGATCCAGATTGGATAATTTCTATGCAAGAAGAATTGAATGAATTTGAAAGAAATCAAGTTTGGACACTAGTGGAAAGGCCTAATCATGCAAATGTAATTGGAACTAAATGGGTATACATAAACAAATTGGATGAATATGGTACCATTGTAAGGAATAAGGCCAGACTAGTGGCAAAAGGCTATTCTCAAGCTGAAGGAATAGATTTGGATGAGACATATGCCCCAGTTGCAAGATTGGAAGCTATACCAGATGGATGTTAAAAGTGCATTTTTGAATGGCATTCTGGAAGAAGAGGTTTATGTTCAGCAACCTCCTGGTTTTGAAGTTAAAGATCAAGAAGATAAAGTGTACAGACTCAACAAAGCGCTTTATGGTTTGAAACAAGCACCAAGAGCATGGTATGAAACCCTATCTCAATTCTTTGTGGACAATGGTTTTACCAAAGGTACCTATTGGTCCCTTGGAAAGGATAGCACAAGTTTAGAGGGGGTGAATAAACTTGTCACCACATCGCTCCCAAAAACTGAATCTAAAACCAGATTGAGTTCAACTAAAGCTTGTGCGGAGTTAATCTAACTCAACTGAGTATAAGTCAATACTGACTTATCCTTAGTCTATTTACCCGGCATCGGATTAAATTAAGCCTTTATAAAATATGAATTATCAGATGATATGTTGAATCAGTTTCTTATGTTTGCTGAATGTGTGAACTAGATGATTATGACTATAATGCAGTAAGTAAATACGTAATGTAAATAAACAAGAATTATAGAGGTTCCAGGTGGTGTAATCCTGTCAGTCTTCTCTTCCCCTGTGATGCGGAGGAAAATTCCACTAGAACTTCTTTGAGATGGCCCGGTTACAAAAAGTTCTAAACTGATATTCCTTGACTAATCCCTAGCTTCACTATCTAAACACTTGTAGAACAGGTAGAATGGCCGCTCTTCAATTGTTTGAAACACTGGTCCTTGGAGGGTTGAATTGCCTCTTCACCAGCTCATCAAAAACACAGTCTTCCTGACTGCACTCAACTGTCCTTCATACCTTCTTGGTGTTTCACAGTCTAAAACCTTTGATAAAATCAAAGTTGAGACTTGAATCAATAACTATGATTCAATTGTGATTTGAGCTTTTTTTTCTAGATAAAAGATTTTATGCACAGCTCTGATTTCTTCAAATGATAGATCTTGATAAACTTGAATGCTAATGAACACTTGAAGAAATCTCTTGATCTTTCAATTAAGTGTTTTACAGGAATTCTCTTGATTTACATTCCCCCTTGATATGAGCTTTATTGACTTGATTGATTATTAGAATTCCGGCCCCCTTCTTTTCGTAAAAGAATCATCCTATTTATAGGGGTTTATCTAACGGTCAGATTATATGAATTTGAATCCTTGTAGCCGTTAGTGGTCCTGCTTTCTTGCTTGTACGTTGCTGTCAGAACGGATAGATTATCCTCCAATCATATCGCTTGTACTATAATGGTTGAATTCTTCTTCAGTTTTACTTAACCAACAGTTCCAAAACTGATTCACTGAGAATATTGTCAGCTCTCAGCTCCTAAGAGTTTTAACTGAGTTTTTACTCTTCTTCAAGAACTCGGTACTCTTCCTTTCATCTGATATAATTGATCTAATCAGAGTACACCATTTTAAATCAAACAGCAAAGACATCATTGTCCTTATGTGTCTTAGCTCTCCATACAGGATCTACATAGTCAGTTCAGGTTAACACAGACTTGCCTGAAGTCTAACTTATATAGTCTCGACTTAGTCTTCATAAACTAAGTTTGAACCCTCGATTCTTGATCTTCAATAGCCGAGTTTGAACCTCGATCCTTTGATCTTCAATAACTGAGTTTGAACGCTCAATTCTTCAGTCTTCAAAGTAAGTCAGTTGAGTCTGTTCCCTCAGTGAACTTACCTATTACAGATCTTCTTTGATGCGCTCAGTTTTCCAGTTTCTTATAAAATCTCAGTTTAACTAACTTCTAGTTTCTCGTTTTCTCAGTTCACAAACTAGAACAATTACAGTGCTTGTCTGATTTAACATATACAAATATCAGACTCTAGTAAATCCTATACATTGATATCTAGACAACTTTTTGCTTTGCACTATAACAGGTAGTTATGACACTTCATCAATGAGGTCTAAAGCAATAACTGAATAAGTGATGAATCATCATCAAAACGTAAATTTTATTTCCAACAATTTCCCTTTTATTGATGATGTCAATACCCTCCTTAAAAGCAATGCAAAAAGATAAAACAAAATACAATAAATAACACGACGAACTGAGAAACTGAGAATTTATTGATAAATGAGTTACAGAGATGTGTAATAAAATACAACATAATAGAAAGAGCTAAAAGATAGCTTTTTTTATTTAACAGTTAAACTAAATTGATTGTCATAAGCCTCAGTAACATTCTTCATAGCATCATTTGTTGCAGTGCTTTCGATTCCATGGATGATTGCCCATATGTTCCATGACTCAGACAAATTGTGCTTGCTGAAGAAATTGCTCTTGAATAGAATTGCGAAGGTAAAAACAGATGTCCTTAGTCTTTCATTTGTGGCTATTTTTAATAGATTCTGAACAAACTCAGGTTCAGTCTTTTCAACCTTGTCTGATGCTTTGTCTAGAATACCATCCCTTTCCCATTTCTTAAGTTTGTTCTAGAAATGCATGAGAATCTTTTGCATATGTAGGAATGTTTCTAGATATTCTTGTCTTGACTCTCCTTCTCTGGTTGGTAAAACTTTGAATAAGTTGTAGAGACGAAAATCCAAGCGAAGTCTTTTCTCAGTTCGTTCTGAGTATTTAGCAATCAGCTCAATCTCCTCATCACTGAATATTCCTCTTGCTTTCTTCAATTGATCGACTTATCATCAATGTTTCCAAGCACTTGTGGCATCTCAGTTGCATGGACTTTTAAAATATCTAAACTTGCACCCTTATTGACATCATCTTTATCAATCAGGCTCTTGATGTAAGCGTTCAGGTTCTGCTGAGTTGATGTCAAAATGGTTTGA
The DNA here is from genome assembly GCA_026214975.1 of Gentiana macrophylla. NCBI lineage: Eukaryota > Viridiplantae > Streptophyta > Magnoliopsida > Gentianales > Gentianaceae > Gentiana > Gentiana macrophylla. The sequence goes on from CM047805.1 coordinate 110,063,081, forward strand.
GCTACAACTGAATCTTTCATGCCATTTTCCATCAGGGTCATTCTGTCAACCAGATTATTGAGAATCCCTTCCCATCTATCTTGGGTTTCATCTCTCCTTGCATCATTTTCAATGGTTGTTTTTCGAAGCTCAATCAGAGTATTTTGACAGTTGCTAGTGACGATATCCATTTTCATTTCCAGTTCGCTTATTTCATTCTTGTTGGCTTCTCGGGTTTTTAGAACTTTTCCAAACAAACTGTTATCGTCCTTCTGAATTCTGATTATCTCATTATGATAGAACTTAATGAGATCCACTTGAGTTGGTATGTCTTTTGAGGTTCCGGCTTGTTGTTCACTGACTTTGCTTTTCTCAGCCTTAGTTGACTTAGTTTGCTTAAGAGGTGAGGGAACAACTTGCTTCAGTTTTTCCTTCTATTCTTCAGATTGCTCTTGAATAGAATTCCCTGTTTTCAAATTTCTTCCAAATTTGATTGATCAACATTTGCTGCTGGTGACATTTGCACGTTGAATTCATCATCTGATCCTTCACCAGCCATGTCAGCTTCAGTTCTTTCTATTTCTGCCATAGATTTGTCAGTAGGAGATTGATTACCTTCTCCTTCTTCTTCTCGTACATCCGATTCAGTTCTAGAGCTAGAACTTCCTGTTAGGAAATCTACGCGGGAACGCAGCGGAATTTAAAATTTTATTTCCTTTTAACCAGGATCGACTTCGTTTAAGCAATAAACAAACAAGTAGTAGACGGTGGTTGCCTTGGTTGATCTATAAGATCGACGCTTTGACCGTCTAAGGAGAGTAGTTACGCATAGAGCCGCCAAGCGTTCGGCCTCTACTAGCTAGTCCACACGAACAGACCCGCCGGAATCCCATCATGGATTGCTATTGGAAAACTCCGGTTGCTAGACCGGCCCTTTTCCCCTCTCTCCAACTCTCTATAGGATGCTCTCTATTTTACACAAGAACTATTAGTTCTTGGAATTGTGATGTACAAAAAAGCTTGACACCCACCTCTTATTTATAGTGAGAGGTGGCGCCCCAATAGAGTAGAAAGGAAGAAAAAAATTTCCCAATAAAATAAGGAAAATATTATCTCATTTATTATAATATCTTATATTAAATAAATCTAGGATATTGTCAATATCTTATATTGAATATTCCTAAGATATTTTCAATATCTAATATTGACTATCTTTATTTTTTATATATATAACACATATAAATCTCTATATATATATATATATATATATATATATATATATATATATATATATATATATATATATATATATATATATCTTGAAAACAAATGTGCACAAGCACATTCCAAGTGCAAGTCACGCTTGTGACTATATATATTTAATAATTAATATCTTATATTAATATATGGTAATCTTATTAATTAAATTGCACAATCCAAGTGTATCATATACACACACAAATTGCGCCACCTTAGCCAATAAATTGGCATCCGGAATATTCTTTAATTAATATAATATCATTAATATCTTGTATTATATTTATTCATAATAAATAAATACCACCATATTAATTTACCTCTATAACCTTTATAGTACGAGATAAAATTTCCTTATTTGGTTATCATCTATAACCACATTTTAATCCGGCTAGATGTTCATATGTGTGTGACCCGATAGGCTTCCGAGTATGTTGGCCGTAGACACAAAGTGCAAATTACGAAAATGCCCTTCATACCTAACGATCACGGGATAGCGTCTAGCAACACACCGTGACCCCCAATCATCGGAAGAGTCAAATGCAATGACTACTACCTTTCATGTAAGCTTGATTACCGTGTAACTTACAATCCTATCATTTGTAATAATATCCATACGGTCGTTAGTTGAGTGTCAAAACATCAACGACCGTATCTTATAATCTGGATATCATGCTCTCTCGAAGTAACTTATTTACTCCCACTTTGCAAAGATTCACGAGAGTAAGACATTCCTTATAAGAAGGCCATTTTGGATATTCGATCCCAATCATAGGATACGCGATTCCCGGACGACCAATCATGTATACTCCGCATGCTTCAGTATCATACCCAATCACTACCGCATGATCGCCCCGTGGCTAGGGGAAACCTCAATAGTGTCAAAGCATGACAATCCACACCGTGATGCCATGAAGACTCCGGTCCAAAGGATAATTACACAACCGCCCTGTTTATACTATCAATGCCCTGTTTAATAGTACATTAGCCTAGAGACATTTAAGTATCAAACTTATTAGAGTGATTAGAGATCTCAATAACCATAATCGCCTATCATGGTTTCTCTATCACAGTTTAATACTAAGGACGTTATTATATAACAATTCATAATTGGTTCTTTAAAAGAACAAATATATGACAACAGAAAAGCCATTTTATATATGCATAAACATAAAGAAATAGTAGAAATGATCCGACCCGGTCGGATCCGGTCCAACCCAATTGGGTTTAGGACACTATTCCAACAATCTCCCACTTGGCCTAAAACCAATTACTCGCACACACAAGACCAAGTTGAAACACAAGAATCTCATGCAATACTCGCAACCAGCCCTAGCCATAAACGGATCGCTATCCATGGGGACTCAGACTATCTTCATATCACGTTCCATATGATCAAGTCAAAGGAACCGCCTCAACACACACACGAATCTCTGACGAGACCCTGGTCCTTGCTTCAAGCAATGAATCCACTTACTATATCAGCTATATAGAAAAGGTGGAAGAACGTGCATAAGATTCAAGAATGAACCTTCTAGATCCATGCCTTCGCTCCGCCGCGCCTCTAAGGCACTCTTGTGTTTTGGCCTAGTTGTAGAATTTAGATGACCCATAGGCTAGAACATTTCCACTCATTTGTATCACTTAAACAAAGTGATCGCAAACCAGCACAAGAGCTCCCACTCGCCTTCATAAGACTCAGGATTTACATCCAGTATATCTACGTTTATTTAATTCCAAGTTTCAATAAACTAGGAAAATTTCGTTAACTTGTTTAAGGATATTCTCGACATTCACCGATTTACTTTCATACTTGCACATGACCATTCATGGACTATGAACATCCGGCATTACCTATAAGATGGTTCCTATCGCAGGTAGCGAAGGAAACCTTCCATAAGCATCATCTTTCACCTTATCTTTAGGACCAATGTCCTAACATAGACAGATCTCGCGATCTATGCTAAACTTCTTTTAGCATCACATCTATATAGGTAAACTATAATCCAACAGCAGTTAAATCTATCACTATAGATTCTTATTTCTAAAATAAGGCGCTAATCCAAGTGCTTTCGTAGAAAGACCTTGAACTACCAAACATTAATTGATCGTGACATGGGGTATTAATTCCCGAGAGAGATATCCAATACCTTACTCAAAAATCATAACACACTCCCACTATCCATCTTGCACATGGGCGTATCCTTCTTTTGACTAAGTCAAACTCCTTTGATTGTCAAACAAAGAAATCGTCTAGAGAAACTTGTTTGAGTCCATAAATGGATCTCGTGGGCTCTCATATCATGTTATCGTCTATGAACATTGAGTTGTTTGCCCAACGTCTTCAACACTATCATATAGCCATGATACGGGTTACAACATGCATAGTCCGAATAGAATCGGCTCGGCCTTACAGGGACATTCTCTACAGGTATGACAGACTAGGTTCATAACCTTGGTTGTCACTTGATGGAATCTAGTTCGGATATTATGGCTCTGGCCATATCTCTCAATCTTGCCTTTCAAACATTCCTTCATAAGTCGTGAGATATTCATTCTTCAAGATGAATATACCAAAGCAGACCTTTTCAAGGCTTAAGGTCATCCACAGACTTACTGAACTTTTGTGTGCACTGGCGGTGTTCTACACCTCATCGCTATGTGGGCGCCCGCTCACGTTCTCGTGGTTGAATATATCTTTGTGGTTCTCAAACTCTTTTGAGATCTCGATTCACTCCCACTGCTTCTCTTGGAAGAAACACTTCCTTTAGAGGACAGCATGTTTGGAGACAAACATTTTGCTCTGTGGACAAGTAAATAATATCTAGCGTACTTGCTAAGATATTCCACAAAGTTGCATATGTCGTACTAGGCTCCAAGCCTTTCTGACTTTGCCTATGACAACTTCAAATCATCGGTTAAGATAGATTTGACATTATCCTCTTCCATATCTAATATGGAATTTATTCAACCTTTATTCTTCGGAACTCGGTTAAGTATAAGGGCACTATCCCGAAACAGATAAGGGATACTTTGCATGGCTTGCGTCACACCTTTATCATATAAAGTGTTGTTTCCATTTTGGGACCACAATCTAATTTCTTATCCCAAATATGGTATCCTTCAAGGGAGAATCTTATTCCTTTCAGACGACTTCTGAAATACCCTTCAGGTATTAATTACTTCAATCCAATTGGAGATTAATTCCTAAATAGCTCATCAATCTCATATTCGTACTAGCTCAAACTTTTCGGGCATTCCGAATTATGCACTTCACTGAGTACACTTGACTATTTCTAAAAATAGTCATAGAGATTAACAAACAATTATTTGTAGCATTAATTGTCATAAGCCAACAAACATCGGTATGTTTAGGCTTTAGACAAATTTTCTAGATTTTATAACCTTTTCATAAAAGGGTATTTAGTCATCTTTAGATAAGATACGTATCACCCACATGATTCATAATGATATGGTTCAACATCATCAGAATGACGTTTAGTTCCACGCTTCCCTTCCAGAGAGACTATGTTTAGAACAACCACAAATATTAAGGATAACAGCCATACAAATATTTAGCTGAGATCACATATATCGACTATATAGTGACATCAATCTAGTATGTTAGATTCAGTGACCTTCCAACCTTATCGGAATAACATTTATTCTTTACAATTGAATATGTCTACTAAATCCTAATAAATAACTGAAAGTATGTTCTTCATAAGAACCGGAACATAATAACATTTATTTAGTTCCTTCATCAGTTACTAGATCCAGAATATGGTAAGTGTTACATATATCTAATAGTTGACTTTCACTTAGATAGATTTATCTCAACTCACTTGCCTAGAATAAAAACTTCAATAAGTTCTCTATTTAAGCACATGCCCTAACTTTCCTTTTTAATCCTTTAAGCACTTGTAAATATTTCTTAGTGTAGTCTTCATAAGACTTAAGAAAGATCACATGAGCTATGTCTTGATTTCCTTTCTTAAGGAAAATCTAAAGTTTATTAAATAGTTTATTTAACCTTTTAAATCGTATTTAAAACATTAACTATTTAATTAACTTTTAAGCAATGGTAGAATTAAGTAGATACTTAAATCTTATAATTTTGAAAACAACCTTTCCAAAATTAGAGTGGTCATTCTTATCCAACGTTTGAATTAATTGTCATCATATGACTGAATGATCATATTGGATCGTATCCAATGCCATAAGCTTCCGTTTTTCATTAACAATTAAAGTCTTGGAGCACTGCATTAAATATGTAGTCTCCTTGTCTCTAACTACTATAACGGTCTTGCTCGTGTCATTGCTTATTTTAAAAGGATTAAAATTACTTAACCATATTTGAGAACGTTTCTCAAAAGGTAACAGTCATAACTTGGTTTTACTATTCGAGAAAAACATAAATATAAAGTTTGCTAAAACTACAACATAAAAATGAAAATAAAAGAGTGTTGTTGTTTATACACGCAAAATCAAAAAAGGTCTTTTGGTTTATGATTTTGCTCCCACTAGTCAACTACTCCCAATTGACTTTCAAGAATATTTCAAAAATTCTTTAGTGGCTGAGATCCAATCTAGTTACCTTGATTCCCGGCGGTGGTCGATCAACCAAGATAATTTCGAAAGGTAGGTAACTCTTTAACATTCACATATCTATGTGATTCTCAGTGGTTGACTAGTCAACTCTTTGGCGATACACACCACTATGTGTTAGTCAACCCCTTGTCTCTAAAGTCAGACGGCCCTGACGGTGGCCAATCACCGAAAGACTCTAGTCAAGTCACAACCCAACATTCACGAGATCTCATACGATCATATCTCAATAACGACGATATACCCGAGGTAGGTCAACTCCCGGTGGTGGTCGATCAGTTGGATCCGAACACAGGCTCTTCACCGTCGTTATAATATTGGGAGACAATATTTTGACTTGATTTTTGTTGTGGAAGTATTTTCATAAATTAATTCACTTAATTAATTTTAATTTCGGTCTCATCAATTATATCTATCTCTACAGATATATATATCCTACACATTTATCTAGATCGTTCCTAGTCATGCATCTATCGTATCATATAAAATAAATACAAACACAAAATAAATAAATGCGTAAAGTAACCGGTATGATCATGGATTTTTCCTAGGTGCGGTTTCGAATACAAACTGACGAAACCACGGGTCACAATCTAAGGGTAGCTACAACCACCAATAGGATCTTTAATGCGCCATCTCCAATGGGATCTTTATTTTCTTCTTTCTTTGGTCTTCATCTTCTACTCCATTCTTGTTACATTTAATTCTATCTAATAAAATAAATACACCCGCCGCACACGGGGGGAGCTAACGGGAATGGGATAAAATGCAGAAAATAAACTAGGTCACGTTCTTAATAACGGCCTAGGACAATTTTTAAACCAACAGAAAACTTAAATCATTCACATCTATCCTATCGGTCGAGTCCATGATTAATCGGGGTCCATATAATCATATTATATCTACTCTATCTAATCCATACAATAACATCTTATGAAAAAGATAAAATTAAAATTTAACTACTTGCGTCTTAATTAATCAATTAACGTTTAATCTATTAAATAATTTTATCCAATCAATTAACTAATTAACATTTAATTAATTAAATGATTTTAATCGAAATAAAATTAACGATTAATTTTAAACGATTTTAATTTTAATTTTAATTAATTAGAACTATTCCAAAAATAAATCAAAATTAAAATTAGGTCTCTTTTGTTTCTTTCCTTTTGATTCCTAATCAAAAGGGATGCCTTTGGTTTCCTAAACTAAAAGACATCTTCCTAAACCAAATTTGGCTTAGGCCTGGCCACTTTCCAAAATCAAAATTTTGGAAGTGGCCTAGGCCTAGGCATTTTACAAATCAAATATTTGAAAAGGGTCTAGGCCTATTCCAAATCAAATATTTGGAAAGGCCAAATAATTTGGTTTAGGCCTGGCCACTTTCCAAAATCAAAATTTTGAAAGTGGCCTAGGCTTAGGCCTTTTCCCAAATCAAATATTTGGAAAGGGCCTAGGCCTATTCCAAACAAAGTTTGGAAAGACCATTATTATTTTAATGTCATGTGGCATCTCAATGGCCCAAACTATTTGAACCATTGTTTAGCCACATGACACAACTAAACAAATGAGATATTAATCACAACTATAAACAATATTGAAACACAAAATACACAAAACAAAATTTGGGATCCACCAAAAGATGCACGGCCACCGACGTCGACCGCCCGAGGGAGGCGAGCCGCCGCCGCCAATTTCGGTGGGGTGCCACCGCCGATCGCCGAGCACCCCAAAAGCCGCCCCTTTATTTTTCTTTTCGTGTATCGATTTGCGAATCAAAAATCTTTCATCTTTTAATTACATGATTTAAACGATAAAATTAACTACGCAAAATAACATGCTTATTGCTTAAGCTCAAGCTTACTCCGATACCACTCGTTAGAAATCTACGCGAACGCAATGAATTTAAAATTTTATTTCCTTTTAACCAGGAGCGACTTCGTTTAAGCAATAAACAAACAAGTAGTAGACGGTGGTTACCTTGGTTGATCTATAAGATCGACGCTTTGACCGCGTCTAAGGAGAGTAGTTCGCATAGAGCCGCCAAGCGTTCGGCCTCTACCGCTAGTCCACACGAACAGCCCGCCGGAATCCCATCATGGATTGCTATTGGAAAACTCCGGTTGCTAGACCGGCCCTTTTCCCTCTCTCCAACTCTCATAGGATGCTCTCTATTTTACACAAGAACTATTAGTCTTGGAATTGTGATGTCTGAAAAGCTTGACACCCACCTCTTATTTATATAGTGAGAGGTGGCGCCTAATAGAGTAGAAAGGAAGAAAACTTTTTCCAATAAAATAAGGAAAATATATTTGATTGATTTATCTCATTTATTATAATATCTTATATTAAATAAATCTAGGATATTGTCAATATCTTATATTGAATATTCCCAAGATATTGTCAATATCTAATATTGACTATCTTTATTTATTACCATAAATCAATTTACACATGTGTATATATCATATATATATAACACATATAAATCTATATATATATATATATATATATATATATATATATCTTGAAAACAAATGTGCACAAGCACATTCCAAGTGCAAGTCACGCATGTGACTATATATATTTAATAATTAATATCTTATATTAATATATGGTAATCTTATTAATTAAATTGCACAATCCAAGTGTATCATATACACACACAAATTGCGCCACCTTAGCCAATAAATTGGCATCCGGAATATTCTTTAATTAATATAATATCATTAATATCTTGTATTATATTTATTCATACTAAATAAATACCACCATATTAATTTACCACTATAACCTTTATAGTACGAGATAAAATTTCCTTATTTGGTCTATAACCACATTTTAATCCGGCTAGATGTTCATATGTGTGTGACCCGATAGGCTTCCGAAAATGTTGGCCGTAGACACAAAGTGCAAATTACTTAAAATGCCCTTCATACCTAACGATCACGGGATAGCGCCTCAGCAACACACCGTGACCCCAATCATCGGAAGAGTCAAATGCAATGACTACTACCTTTCATGTGAAAACAGATTACCGTGTAACTTACAATCATATCGCTGTAATAATATCCATACGGTTGTTAGTCGAGTGTCAAAACATCAACGACCGTATCTTATAATCTGGATATCATGCTCTCTCGAAGTAAATTATTTACTCCCACTTTGCAAAGATTCACGAGAGTAAGACATTCCTTATAAGAATGCCATTTCGGATATTCGATCTCAATCATAGGATACGCGATTCCCGGACGACCAATCTTGTATACTCCGCATGCTTCAGTATCATACCCAATCACTACCGCATGATCGTCTCGTGGCTAGGGGAAACCTCAATAGTGTCAAAGCATGACAATCCACACCGTGATGCTATGAAGACTCCGGTCCAAAGGATAGTTACACAACCGCCACATAGTGTGACACTTATCCGTGTAAGTGGGTCAGTCTAACGTACGCATTCTCTAATACACGTCCACGTACAGTCCAAGTGTCTCTACACTTCGATAGACGAGATCTATCTATGCCCTTAAAGACAGAAGACATCTAATACGTGCTAGTCTGTTTATACTATTAATGCCCTGTTTAATAGTACATTAGCCTAGAGACATTTAAGTATCAAACTTATTAGAGTGATTAGAGATCTCATCAACTATAATCGCCTATCATGGTTTCTCTATCACAGTTTAATACTAAGGACGTTATTATATAACAATTCATAATTGGTTCTTTAAAAGAACAAATATATGACAACAGAAAAGCCATTTTATATATGCATAAACATAAAGAAATAGTAGAAATGATCCGACCCGGTCGGATCCGGTCCAACCCAATTGGGTTTAGGACACTATTCCAACACTTCCACTGCTTTCTTCAGAATCACTAGAATCACCATCAGTATTCTGATCAGTTCCAGATTTCTTTTCTTGCAAAGAGGCAAGAATCCCTTTTTGTATGTTGGGATCTCCCTGTGAATCATTATGATCATCATCATCATCCTTTTTGGAATTTCCACCACCGTGGTTTCCTTCGAAGAATCATTTTCGATTAATGGGTATCCACGATTTAAAAATTCATCGGTGTTGATCAGTTCAGATAGGTTGGTAATGTTGTAGAGATCAAATACCCATTTCTCAGTGACTTCCATTTCCACTAGCTGACTTCTTTGATTGGCGATAGAATTGAATTTCCAGATTTGATATTTGCACAATCGCTCATAATCAGTTGTCATTAGTTCTCCATGATCAGGTGAGGATTTAGATTGAGTAACAATTTCCTCATTTCCTCTTGAGACCTCTTGAGCAACTTCCAGAGTATTTTCAGTTCTCACAACATCTTCAATTTGCATTGGGTCGCTTTTCTTTGTTTCTCCTCAAAGAGAATCGGAATGACTAATGATTCTTTTTCAATATTTAAACCGAGATTATTGGCTCAGTTTCCAAATCTTTGTTATTAACAAGTTTTCAACAACTTGTTCTCCAGCTGGCTCAAGTTCCAGTTGAGGAATTGTTACTTCTTTCATCGTGGATCTAGTGATTTCCTCTTCATTGACCAGCTCATCCAAGTGGATGACTTCTATCGGTCTCGATTCTACTTCAGCTCTTTTTTCCTCAGAATGAGAAGCTAAAAATTCTTTGATTGATTCCTCAAATTCTCGTCTGGAAAACAGATTTTTGAGGTGTGGATCTGGTCTTTGAAAGTAACTTCAACATGTCCATTGTTGCTTTTTGTGAGACTAAACCTAACCACGAAAACAAAGTGCGTAAATCGGCTGAGGCGTTTCTGGTTTAAACGATCTTAACCGGCAAAGTGTACCGGGTCAAACTGTGGTGCTAGTATGGTGAGTCGAGTGTTGAATCCTCGGGAACTTGGTAATTTCTTTTTACGTGTGGTTAAACACCAAAGAGTCGTTATTAACTCGATCTAAACCGCAATATTATAACACGTATCACTACTATTCTAGTCAACATAAAATAAATACGTAATTTAAAAGTTATTCTAATATAATATATATAGATATATAAATATATATAGATGTACATAAATTGCAAAGTATATATATAGATATAAATATATAGGTACCAATATATTAAACAGATAATTTTAGAGAACTGGCCAAAACTTACATAATTGGTTTATACGATCTTTTCGATTAAATGAAATGTGTTCGATCTCTCCTTTTATTTTAGGTCCAATTGAGTAAATGAAACGGTGCACTCTCGAGGTAAACAATTCCTCCTCACACGAGAGCGTATGAAATTGTCATAAGTCCATTGCATCACCCAAGGTCCACAATCATTCACGGTTTTTCCGAGCAGGTCAGTACAAATCTACCTTTAGATAAAAAGGAGTCATTCCGTTCGTCAAACGGTCAATTTTATTTTAAAGGCTCCGGTTGTCAAAGCCGGACGATTCAACTTTCCGGTTTAAGTTTCGATTAAACTGATGATTTAACATTATTACGATCTCGAGTACAAATTATAATAAAATTCATTTCTCCCAAAACAAATTTACCCCCGGGTAGGAAATCGGATTCCGTTATCACGTTATTCACACGCCAATTTTACCCTCCGGTTTTTCTATCTTTTATCTCATATCCTCGACATAGGCGTCAATTCATAATTAGATTATGAATTCCTCGATCGATTAAATATGTCAATACTTAATACGATTAAAATAGAAAAAGATTCAATTAACTCAATTTTAGTTATTTTAACTTAACAACATTTCTTTAACTAAAAGATCGAAATAAAACCGATTACATAGTTTTGGCGAGTATTATATTTAGCCTAAAAACATTATAACAACGAAAAATATAAAAACAAACATAAATACTTAAGAAAAGTTACCCGTTACAAATGTTGAATCGAGTTGTATTCTTCCGACATTACAACGACTTCTACAACACCGAACTTCCGAGACTTTCCGAGCATTATAACGATACTTAAAACTACATTATTACGGCGTAAGGCCTTATTTACAAACTACAAAATAAAAAAGAAAAGAAAAGAAAAGAAAAGAAAGAGAGGAGATAAATATATATATGAGATGTATATATATTTGGTACATCCGATCTGTTCTCTGCTCATCTTCTTATATAGGCAAAGGTGAAGGGGCCGGACCGGTCCGGTAGTAGGCCGGCTCGGTCCGGTATCATGATGATGTTCCCATGCTGAATACACTCCATGTGCGGTGAAGATATTTATATTATTAAACTTCTAAAATTCATATCTCGAGTTCTGGACCTCCAAAAATTGCAAACGAAATGCCAAAATTAAGGCCTCGAGAAACTCTACAACTTTCATGAAGGACTCTTCTTCAGATAACGCCTTCTTGATAACCTCGTGTTCCTCCGAAGCTTTTACGGGATTTTTCTTAACCCAAATCGATTAGCCACTTGATCACTGTTTAAGTTGTAGACCTCCAATCTTCATAATTTAAATTGCATTGGAAAGCTCTCGGAAAAATCTACAACTTTCGTGAAGAACACTTTTTCTGAAAATGTCGTTTTGATGAGCCATTCGTTTGTCGAAGACATTCCTCGATTATTATTTAACCAAATTGGTTGGCCACTTGTTCACTTAAGCTATTCAATTGACCATTTAAGCTCGTGGCACTCTCTAAATCATTCCAGAGATATGATTATACTTCAATATGTCGATTCTCGGGGTCTCGGTTTATAAATCTGCAATAAAACATCACAAATACCCACGTAAATCGACATTTACACTCCGATTTACTAAAATCGGTACAAAATTAAAACTTTTTACTTATTATTACTACTACTACTCTAGATTAATATTTCATACTATTTATATCATAATTTCATATATTTTATATAGAATTCGTTAATAAAACATAATAATATAACGTATTTTTAATCATATAAAAATAATATATCAAATTACTCCCCACTTAGCTTTTGATCGTCCTCGAGCAAAAATAAGCGGTAATAAAAGATAGTATAATTTTTCAGATTATAATTTATATTGTCAATATTATAAATATATTATCTATCTTAATTAAAATCTTAAGAAGACAGAAAGAGTATATAAATTAAATAACTTAATAATCAAATATTATTTAGATAAAATTATACATGTAATACTTAATAAGTATAAATATTAGAATTATTTTTAATCGCAACTATTATGAAATCCTGGAATCGGAAACTTGCTTAGGTAGTTGACAAAAATGGCTTATAGAGTTTAGGTTCAAGATGTTGGTTAATCGAAAAAAAGGGAAATCAAAAAGAGAAAGAGGCAAGTCGTACATACCTACATCTTCATATTCTTGATCAAAAATAATCATCGATTAATAACATCTTCTTTTTTTTTTTTTTTTTTTTTTTTTTCAAGATTAAGAACTGAAAGCGTGAGTGTGTGTAGAAAATCAAACTTACAGGCATTGCTTCATCAAGATTGATCGGAGTATTACTCTTTCGATCGAAAATTACAAGTCCGGTTTCTTAAACTTGTAATAATTCCGAGATCTTATGATTCAACTTTTTCTTTTTCATTTTATCTTGTGCCTTCATTCCCAAAGAATAGGACATTTCGAGATAATACCCTAGATTTGGACTACTATCATTAGGCAATCGGGAGCTTAATTACCTCATAGTGATATAGGACATTTCGTGATAATACCTACTCACTCCAATCATTGATAGCTACAACCGATATATTCTTTTTTATTTTTAAGTTGTTAATCACGTATAAGGAAGATAACGATATTTGATTAATTTCTGTGTAAATATGGTGCTTCGTTCTTAATTCGAATATTAATATATCCGAACTTATTACCAAAATCGACTATCTTGCAAGTGTCATGAGGTAAGATCGAATATACTAATACTTATCTAATTTTTTCAACCTCAAAGATATACCAAAACTTAGCTTTTATGTCTTCATCTCTTTTCATAAGTAATGCATAAACAAACTTGCATGGTATTTCAAGGAAATGTAGACCAAAATTAGCTATAGCTTGGTTATTTAATCACAATTGACAATTTCGAGTGAGGTCTTGATCACTCTAATCAAATTTTGAGGTAGGTTATTTGGCTATAGTTATATTTTTGTGGTGCCAAAAATCAACAAACTTAGTCCAATTCCAAACTCATAATTCATATTGAAAATGATTCTAAAAAATTTTACTTATAAATATCAACATACTTATATAATTTCATAAAAATAATATCTAATATTAATTACTCAATTATATAAACTTAAAATCTTATTAAAATCTAAATTAGACATATAATATAATTATTTTTTGACTATTTTTCGAAAATTTTAATGAATTTTCTAACATAACTCTACTCCCCACTTACGAAGTGGCATCGTCTCGATGTTCAATAAGTAGTAAAGAAGTAGGTTCGAAAATAAAATTAAAATTATCTATTAACGTTATTTTTCTGATTTTATTTTAGCGTATACTAATTATATCATTAAATAAAAACAAACAACTTAAAAAAAAACTAAGACATATATATTAAACAAGATTATTACAAACTTAAAAGAAAAACTTAACTTAACTAAAGAAACTTCAAACTTAATTTAACTTATTAAAACTTAAATAACACCAACAAACAACTCTCTAGATGGTAGACGAACAACCAGGTGTATCAACCGGTAGCAATCCAAACCGACTATCTCTAGACGGAAAAATTTCATCCGTCTCCAGCTCTTCTACTCCATTCAGAAGAATACACAAACGTGATATCATCCATGAATTAGGCATAGGTTTCCCCCTACTACCTCTCGTGATCGCAAACTCCAACACTGCCCTTTGAATCAATATACCCCAATCGACAAATACACCGAATGCCAAAGCAAAAAGTAGAAGCATTTCATTCTCAGTCAAACTTCCAAAATCCCAGGTGGGATAAACTCGAGAATTTATAAAATGCTTCCACGCCTTTAGATGTGGAAGTAGAGCTCGTGTTGACATGTCGTGATTTGTATCAAAAAGCGGGAACAGACATTGGAACGATTCGTGTACTTTATTCAAATGATTAGAGGGATTTTGTAGTCCCCATTGCATTTCAAAATGTGGCATCGAAACTGGTGGAATTTCAAAGATTTGATTGATAATAGATGAAGAGAAGGGAACAACCACTCCTCTTACTAGAACAATCCGAGTGATATCGATCATAGATGTAGTCATAAGTGCAGAATAAAATTCTCGCACTATTGAGACATTTACCCGTCCTCTCGGTGTACTGACAAATTTTTTCCAACCAAAACTTCGAATGATTGTTTTTCCCCATTGATCAAGCTTATCTAAATTTAAACCTTTCTCCAATAGGATTGGAGAATTCGCAAAATGATTGTGTAAAATGATACTCTCATTAGAAGCTTGAGATTCCGGATGATCTGGTGTATGTGGCTCGTAAGAATTAACCGACGGTGAAAAGTGGTTCGACATTTTTAAAACTTGATAAAAAGTGAAAGAAATAAAGTTGAAGGTAGATAGACAGTGAAAGAATGAGCAATTGTTGCTCCTGCCCTTACTTCTTTAAATAGATGGTAAAAGTATACGTACGTGGCTGCATTAGACAGACTCCAAAATGACTCAGCCTTCTTTTCTTCACGGCCCGGTCCGAGAATATGCCGGACCGGTCCGGCCTCATCCTACTTTTACTGAGGGACAGAGGTGAAAGTCAAATTGAACTTTGGTTTTTTTTACTTCACGTGCCTATTACTAACTCTTTCCTCGAAGATACGTAGTAAAGGTTAATTTAACTTGATACGAACGGATAAAACGACACATTATATTTTTGTAAATTGCGTAGTAATTATACGAAAATTATTTTTTTGGGTTTTTTTTATAGTTTTTATAAAAACTAAACCAATTTAAAATGCAAACCAAATTTTGATAAAAACGATTATAAAATCAAACTAAACAAAAACGAAAACAAACCAATATTTAAATGACAAATGTCGAATAAAAAGTGCAATAAAAATGTTTTAATCAAAAAATTTTAAATTCAATCTTCATCGTAGTCTTCCTCTGGATCAACTTGAAAACTCGAACTCGAAACGATCGAGAAGTCGATGGTTGAATCGTAGTCGTGGTCCCGATCGAACTATCAAGACCCATCGAACTCATGCCGCCGTGACATGTGCAAACTCGTGAATCCTCCCCAACTCGACATCATTTGGTCTCTCGAACACTGTTTAAAATACACTGTCCCACTAGATTGGCTTCCAAAAGGATATGACGATGGATGAAAGCTCGAAGGTGGTGGAATAGGTGTTACCCACTCTGATGCACGGTATAAGAATCGATCGACAAGGTGGATAGGCGGGATCATCAAAGTAGGATTACGTAAGCAATCGCCGTTCCTTCTAAACCTCTACGAAGATCATCACACCACCGCCTAGTACTTCGAGCAAATAAAGCCACATTGGCTTGACCACGTGCAACATCTGTCACTAAAGATTGAAACATGTCATATGTGATAGTGTTGGAGAAAGGAGTTTGTTGAGGCTGACTAGAAAAAGATGGAAAAGAAGAAGATGTAAAAACTGGTGGAGCTGGCTGAGTTTGACGTCTTCTAACCAAAGATCTAATACTACCATCCGGAAGACTAGTCAAACTAGGTCCAATCAGATTTCCATCAGCCAGAGATAACTTGTCATTAGGCAGGAATGGTACTCCCAACCTACGACATAAATCAGAGATAAAACAAGGGAAGTATAGATGACTCCCTGGTCTGGCGATGACAATACTCTCAAAAATTCTTTTAAACATGACCTTTCCAACATCCACTCTAACATCGTTTACCATCGCCCAAGCGATACAAACATCTTCCTTTCCAAAAGCAGTATGTTTACGAGAAGGATAGAGATTATGGCTAATAAATCTTTTAATTGCCCTTAAACCTCTAAAACAATTTCCGTAGTTAAACCGATTTTCAACCCATACAATGTCGGGTCAAAAACAGTCTGGGCTCTCAGGGCAGTCTGCTCAAAGCTAGCAGGATCATCTAAATTATAAACTACCCTGTAATCCTCCTCCTCAGGAAATTCTTCAACTCCTAGAATTGCATTAATGACGGCAGGGTTAAAAGGAATATTTCTGGCTCGTAAGGGTACAGTTTGCGACTGAGTAAGCTGCTCTTCTGACAATGTAGATAAAACCGAATAAAACTCAGCTACTATAGTCGTGTTAATCTCCCCTTCCCTTCTGGCTGCTAAATCTAACCACTGACGCTTTCTAAAGATATTCTTAATTTCATCACCTAAGTCATCCAAGTCTAATCCTTTTTCAACCAGAACATCACACTTACTATAAATTTTCTTATATGCTTTCTTAGCCACGGGTGATGCGGTTTTTTCAAAGCTTACGGCTTCTTCCTCAGATGATAAAATTACTGTGCCTACGACATGAGTTGATATTGGAATTTTTGATTTTCTCTTTTTAGAGACTCTAGTACTGACTCACCATTCTACGATATTGGTAATGCCAATCAACAACAAAAACAACAACAAAAACAACAAAAATAAAAATGTCACAACACACTCAAAAATCAAAACAGTTGAAATTAATCTAAAAATTATGAAAATACTAAATTAATAACTAAATAAACTAAATTATACCTTAATATGTAGAAAACGTTGAAAAGTAGGCCGGAAAAGTTGAAAAGTCGCCGGAATGAAATGGAGCTTGTTTTTGACCCTTTTTGAATTTTCCACTTTGTGTTGAAGAGAGGAGATGATAATGAGAAGAAATTAAGTAATGGTGTAGTGTGAGATGAATTTTTGTGGAAGAATTGATAAAATTTTTGGTTGTGTGGGGTGCGGCTGTTAGAAAAATTAGGGAAGAAGAAGAAGAAAAGAAGGGTCCCCGTCCGTTTTTATGTTTTTAGACCCCGGACCGGTCCGGGTTAAGGCCGGATCGGTCCGTGCCCAATTTTTTACCTTTTCGATTTTTTTTTTGACTTTTTATGATTTTTAATGAAAACTTATACAAATCCTAATAAAACTTAATTAAAATCTTAAAAATAAGTTTATAAAATTTTTAAAACTTACTAAAAATAACATTTAAAGAAAATTTTATAATTTTATAACAATTTCTAAAAATTTAATAAAATCTTTATAACACTTTAATAAAAAGCTTATAAAAATTTAATAAATTTATATCAACTCTTATAAAACATCTAAATTAAAACTAAAAAACTTTTATAAAACTTTTATAAAACTCCTCAAATTTTCATAAAGATCCAATTTTATAAAATTTTTGAAGTTATCTAAAATTTTATAAAATAAAATAAAATAAAAGACTCAAACTTAAGGGTTCCTCGATTCTTCGATTTCTAAATCTTCCAAGGTTACGATATAACGCTCGATCAACCTAACTCCTAAAAACGAGGCATTTGAATTATCTCTCGAATTCCATCGGGATTTTCGGATAACCACCAAATCGTTCCTCCTTCCTAACAATATTCAAACACTCATCCACGGGATTTAGTTGTGTTTTTCCCACAAACGTCAACATGTTCACTTTTTCCACAGTTTCGCAGATCTCATTAGAAACTTTGCCCTTCTTTTATCGCACTTCTTGATGTTCCATTACATACTTCTCTCAACTGATCTCTCTCAACAATCTTTTGTTTTGTTCAAAAACTAAAGCTTCTATAGAAAACGCGACATCTTTATCAAGACCTAATTTCAAAAGTAAAATAAAACTCCTATTCTATCTACAAAGACATCCGGTTTCTTTTACGCTCTATCCGGTAAAAGACGAAAAAGAGTTTAAACATAATTAAAAATACAGAAAAGTAAAGATGGATGCTTTTGGTATTGGTGATTCGATTCTCT
The DNA here is from genome assembly GCA_026214975.1 of Gentiana macrophylla. Taxonomy (NCBI): domain Eukaryota; kingdom Viridiplantae; phylum Streptophyta; class Magnoliopsida; order Gentianales; family Gentianaceae; genus Gentiana; species Gentiana macrophylla. The sequence continues at coordinate 110,081,746 of CM047805.1, forward strand.
CGCTTTTCGCTTTTCATTTTTTTCGCTTTTTCAATTTTTCATTTTCCTTTGCTTTTTCAATTTGTCGGGGATCAATCAAGAGCATTATTTCTTCCTTGATGTGATTCCTTCTCCTCCACAAATAACTTTACTCGTGGCCATTGGCTATAAAAGTTGTATTTCCATCGCTTAGTTCACACGGCTCAGCTTTTGTAAACCCGTGTTACTTTAAATGGACCTGTCCATCTTGACTTAAGCTTACCTGGAAACAACTTTAAACGTGAATTGTACAAAAGCACTCGATCACCTACATGGAACTCACGCTTATAGATTTTCTTATCGTGGAAAGATTTCGTGCGTTCCTTGTAGATTCGAGCGTTTTCATAAGAATCGAGACGAAATTCTTCTAGTTCTGTCAATTGAAGCAATCTATGATCACCGACAGCCTTAGGATCAAAATTCAGAAATCTAATAGCCCAGAAGGCTCGGTGTTCTAACTCAACTGGGAGATGACAAGACTTACCAAAGACTAGCTTATAGGGAGAACAACCAATTGGTGTTTTAAAAGCTGTTCTGTACGCCCATAATGCATCATCTAATTTAACTGCCCAGTTTTTACGATTTGAATCAACTGTTTTTTCCACGATTCTTTTAATCTCTCTATTCGACACCTCTACCTGACCACTAGTTTGCGGATGATAGGGCGTTCCTAACTTATGCGTTACACCATATTTTTCAATTAACTTAGTAAATGGTCGATTGCAAAAATGTGAACCTCTATCACTAATGATTGCCCTTGGAATGCCATATCTAGTGAATATGTTCTTTTTAAGGAATCGTATGACAACCTTGGTATCATTAGTGGGAAGAGCTTCAGCTTCTACCCATTTTGAAACATAATCTACCATTACAAGAATAAATCTTTTTCCAAACGATATAGGAAAAGGTCCCATGAAATCTATACCCCAAACATCAAATAACTCACATTCTAAAATAAGTTGCATAGGCATTTCATGTTTTTTAGATACATTTCCCCATTTTTGACAAGATTCACAAGATTTAACATATGTATAAGCATCTCTATATAGTGTAGGCCAATAAAACCACATTGTAAAACTTTAAAAGCGGTTTTCCAACCTCCATGATGACCTCTCCGCCTCACGATCATGACAAACGATAAAATACTTAAAATTTCATTATCGTGCACACATTTTTCGATTATCCCATCCGAACATTTACGGAAAAGGTCTGGTTCCTCCCAAGAATAAAATTTTAAGTCGTAAAAGAACTTCTTTTCATTTGCCAAGTCCAATGAGACGGAATATAATCACAAAGTTAAGTAATTAATGATATCTCCAAACCAAGGTGACATTTCCTTAGAAGGAATTCTATTTTTAATAACTGCATGGTTGAAGGAGTATCTATTCTAAATAGTTGTTCATCAGGAAATGAATCTTTAATTTCATTCCCTATCACTTCCTCAGTCTCCATTCTACTTAGATGATCTGGCTACTACATTCTCACTTCCTTTTTATCTTTAATTTCAATATCAAATTCTTGAAGTAGGAGAATCCATCTTAGAAGACGTGGTTTCGCATCCTTCTTACTTAGTAAATACTTCAGAGCTGAATGGTCTGTGTAGATTATTACCTTAGAACCAACAATATATGATCTAAACTTATCTAAGGCAAAAATTACAGCCAACAGTTCTTTTTCTGTAGTTGCATAATTAAGCTGAGCTGCGTTTAATGTGTGGGATGCATAGTAAATAGCTTTGAGAATTTTATTATACCTTTGACCTAAAACAGCTCCTACAGCTAAATCGCTTGCATCACACATAATCTCAAAAGGCAAATCCCAGTCTGGTGCTACCAATACTGGTGCAGTAATCAACTTCGCTTTTAAGGTCTTAAATGCTTCCATACATTTACTATCAAACTTAAAAGGTACTTCTTTTCAAGCAAATGACTTAGAGGCTTTGCTATCTTGAAAAATCTGCAATAAATCTCCTATAAAATCCTCGCATGTCCAAGAAATCCTCTTAGAGTCCTTAGATTCACTGGTGGTGGTAATTTTTCAATCACCTCGACTTTAGCTTTATCAACTTCAATTCCTATTTCAGAGATTCTATGACCTAGAACAATTCCTTCTGATACCATTAAATGACATTTTTCCCAGTTTAGAACTAAATTGGTATCCTCACAGCGTTGTAACACTCTTTCTAAGTGCGACAAACATTTACCAAAAGAATCTCCGTAAACACTAAAGTCGTCCATAAAAATTTCTAAGAATTTCTCAACCATATCAGAAAATATAGACATCATACATCTTTGAAACGAGCAGAGCATTACATAAACCAAACGGCATTCTTTTATAAGCAAAAGATCCATAAGGACAAGTGAAAGTAGTCTTTTCCCTATCTCCTGTTGCAATGAAAATCTGTAAATATCCTGAATAACCATCTAAGAAACAAGAATACTTATGACCACTTAAACGCTCCAACATCCGAACTATGAATGGAAGCGGATGATGATCTTTCTTAGTATGATCATTTAGTTTTCTAAAATCAATGCACATTCGATAACCTGTAATTTCCCTTGTTGGAATCCATTCATTCTTATCATTCTCTTTCACTGTGAAACCTCCTTTCTTTGGTACAACTTGAGTTGGACTCACCCATTCACTATCTGATATAGGAAAGATTATCCCCATTTCCAATAGCTTAATCACCTCTTTCTTAACAATTAACTGTAAATTCGGGTTGAGGCGGCGTTGCGGTTGAATACAAGGTTTAGCATCTTCTCTCGTAATTATCTTATGAACACAAATCTCGTGGCTAATACCTCGAATATCGGCAGCTGCCCATCCAAAAGCTTTCTTATGCTTTCTTAACATTCTAAGTAATTGATCTTCTTGTTGCTCAGTTAAAGTTGATGAAATAATAATCGGTAATAGATTATCAGTTTCAAGAAAAGCATATTTTAGATTTAAAGGTAACGGTTTCAATTCCAGATTCTTCGGCGGATCTTCTATTGACGATTTAAGAAGCGGTCCTTCTAGTTCTAACTCCAAATACTTATGCCATGGTGGCTTAAAAGTAAAGCTTCCTTTATCTAGAGAAAGGATTATCTCTTTCATTTCAATGTCTTCCTCATCTTCTTTATAGATAGACAGAGTTAAGCATTCTTCTAATCTGTCTTCAAAAGTTGGTAATCGATTATCATACAATGAATGAATATCTTCTATAAAAGAACATGATTACGTGATGTATATGGACGGTTCATAGCTTTGAAAATATTGAAAGCAACTTCATCTTCATTGACTCTCAAAACTAATTCTCCTTTCGAACATCGATTAAAGTTCTTCCTGTAGCTAGAAATGGTCGACCTAGAATAAGTGGTTTGAATATCCTTCTTCCATTTCCATAACTACAAAATCTACTGGAAAATAGAATTTGTCTACTTTAACCAATACGCCCTTAATCATTCCTTTAGGGTACTTAATCGATCTATCGCCAATTGTAGAGTCATTTCGGTCTTAATAAGCTTTCCTATGCCTAGCTTTTATAATCCTCATAAGACATGAGATTTATACTAGCTCCAAGATCACATAAGACCTTCTTAAATGTAAATCCTCCAATTTCACATGGAATCGTAAAACTTTCGGGATCTTCAGTTTAGGTGGTAACTTATGTCTTGCACTGCAGAACATTCTTCATTTAGGCAAATATTCTCATATTCCTCTAATTTTTTCTTATTTGATAGTATATCTTTTGAAACTTTCCATAAGGTATATTAATCAGAGCTTCAATAACAGGATATTAACATGAAGATGATTTAAAAGTGTCAAGGAAACGAGCATACTTCTTATCGCTTTTTGCCTTTTTGATTTGATCTTTAGGAGGGTAAGGTAAAGATTCTAAATCTATAACCCTTGGCTCCTTAGTCAATTTCTCTTTTCCCTTTCCTTAAACCTTTGAGTATTACTTAGTCGCCATGTATCATGATTTTGAGTTTTTCCTTTAAATTGTTCCCTCGAATCAATCTCTACTGCGGACTCTTCCTGTTTTCATCCTTATTACTAGTTTCATCCATTCTAACATGTTCCTTGAATAAATTCCTTAAATCTTTATCCATAGGGTCTTTCAAAATCCTAGGATTTTTACCCATTTTTCACCTTCATTCTCGTGTTCCAAACTTCTATTCCTTTTCAAGAAATTCTCTATAATTTCTTCTTCCTCATCGTGAATTCAATTTCATCTTTAGTTTCATCATTCTTTCCATCTAAATCATTTTCTACTTCATTATTCCCGAAGTTCTCTACTCCATTACTACCATCGAGCTTCCTACTTCTCGTAACTACAACATTTACCTCTCTTGGGTTTCTTTCGGTGTTACTTGGTAATCCTCTCCTGGGGTCTCATTGTTGTTACGTTCACCTTCCCTACTCAAATGATCTTCCATATTCCTCAATGAAGCTTGTATCGTTCTCATTCGGTATCATGTCCACTTATAGATGTTTTCATTGTACTCAGATCTTAGAGACCCGAACCAATAGAAGTCATCATTGTTTCCATATTCTTAGCTTGAGTAGATACTACACCCATCATATTTTCCATTAGTTTTTCCCATTTTTCAACTCCTTCGCAGTTGAGTTGAACTCGAGTCTTGGTATACTTTGAGTGGTATGTTGAGGATAGGATCTAGGTAATGATTGTAAATTCGATTAGATGTGTTTTCTTGATAAACTTGGTTATTATTCCTATATGGGATTTGGATATGGCGGTTGTCCTGGCTTACTAGGGTTTTCAGACCATCGATAAGTAGGATGATCTCTTCTAATAGCATTAAACGAGTTTGAGTATGCATTGTTCAAATTCCTATGCTGTTGAAGAAAACTCACCTCCTCTCTTGAATATCCTGTTGGTTCTTCACTCCCTAATGACACATTATCATGACTTGAGTATTCATTTGGTGTACTATTTTCTGAATTTAGGTTCTTGTTTTGTAGGCCATCAAATTTCCTACTCAAATTCTCCAAGTGTGCTAGAACTTCCGTATTAGACGTACATTATCCTGCAAAAGCTACTTTTCTGGTGCTAGAACCGGTTTCCCACATTCTGTTATTTTTGGAAATCTTTTCTATAGCATCAGAACTGTTTGAGCTTCACTCATCATTAACGAACCACCACATGCATGATCTACATCCGCACGTGAATCTTTTCTCAATTTACGACAGAAGAGTTGAATTTGCATATCTAAGGAATAACCATGATCGGGACACGCTCTTAATAATTTTTTAAACATTTCCCACGCATTCCCAAGTGTTTCTTCAGATCCTTGTCTAAAGTTAGCAACCTCGACTTTTAATTCCAAATTTCGTCCAGGAGTGAAATATTGTTTCAGAAATTCAGTTTGAATCTCCTCCCAACTAGTAAGTGAATGATGTGGAAGAGACATAAACCAATCTCGGGCTCGTCCTTTTAAAGAAAAAGGAAACATAGTCATTCTCGTTAATTCCTTATGAGCACCTTGACTTTTTGGTCAGTATTGCATGATTCTTAAAAAAGATAGAGATGATGATGTGGATCTTCATCATCCTCTCCTAGAAATTGGGCTCTTGCGTCAATTAAACCAAAAAGATGAGATTTAATCTCGAAATTATTCGCTCCTTCATTAGGTAAAAGTATGGGATTATTAGTCTGGTTTCTTCTTACGGTTTGATCACAGATAGGTCTCGGGTTTGGTGGATTATTATGATTATTCTAGTTCCGATTCGATTATTTCTATTATTATTATTATTATTATTAGGGTTAATGTGGTTTTGTCCATGCCTACAGAGCATGTTCCAACTTCTTGTTCAGTGTTTCATCACCGATTTGACCATTCTCGTATTTCTGTTTGAAGATGATTCTTGGTCAGGATTTCCCTGACTAGTATGACTGCGTTTACTCTCTACTCTTAACTACCTTTCGTAAGTGTTTATGTCAGGCTTATAAGGAGTGAGCGGGGCCTTACCACTTCTGGTCATCAACTAACGAAAATAGAAAATAACTAGAAATTGATAGTAGTAAAAATTGGTAATTTACCTATAAGGTAACAACCAACGAAAAATAAAATAGAAATGGGATAGAAAAAGTGTTGACTTATTCTCGAGAATTTTGAGCTAATACAAGTAGTATCCATAGACACATAAAAAGAAATTAGCGACGTTCCCGGCAACGGCGCCAAAATCTTCGACATGGACACTAAACCTAACCACGAAAACGATTGCTAAATCGACAGACGTTTCCTGGTTTAAACGATCCTAACCGGCAGTGTACCGGGTCAAACTGTGGTGCTAGTATGGTGAGTCAGAGTGTCGAATCCTCAGGGAACTTGGTAATTTCTTTTACGTGTGGTTAAACACCAAAGAGTCACATTATTAACTCGATCTAAACCGCAATTTTATAACACAGATCACTACTATTCTAGTCAACATAAAATAAATACGTAATTTAAAAGTTATTCTAATATAATATATATAGATGTATAAATATATATAGATGTACATAAATTGCAAAGTATATATATAGATATAAATATATAGGTACCAATATATTAAGCAGATAATTTTAGAATCGCCAAAACTTACATAATTGGTTTATACGATCTTTTCGATTAAATGAAATGTGTTCGATCTCTCCTTTTATTTTAGGTCCAATTGAGTAAATGAAACGGTGCACTCGAGGTAAACAATTCCTCCTCACACGAGCGTATGAAATTATCATAAGTCCATTGCATCACCCAAGGTCCACAATCATTACGGTTTTTACGAACAGTCCCGAGTACAAATCTACCTTTAGATAAAAGGAGTCATTCCGTTCGTCAAACGGTCAATTTTATTTTAAAGGCTCCGGTTGTCAAAGCCGGACGATTCAACTTTCGGTTTAAGTTTCGATTAAAGCGATGATTTAACATTATTACGATCTCGAGTACAAATTATAATAAAATTCATTTCTCCCAAAACAAATTTACCCGGGTAGGAAATCGGATTCCGTTATCACGTTATTCACACGGCCAATTTTACCCTCCGGTTTTTCTATCTTTTATCTCATATCCTCGACATGAGGCGCCAATTCATAATTAGATTATGAATTCCTCGGATCGATTAAATATGTCAATACTTAATACGATTAAAATAGAAAAAGATTCAATTAACTCAATTTTAGTTATTTTAACTTAACAACATTTCTTTAACGAAAAGATCGAAATAAAACCGATTACATAGTTTTGGCCAGTATTATATTTAGCCTAAAAACATTATAACAACGAAAAATATAAAAACAAACATAAATACTTAAGAAAAGTTACCCGGTTACAAATGCTGAATCAGAGTTGTATTCTTCCGGACATTACAACGACTTCTACAACACCGAACTTCCGAGACTTTCCCGAGCATTATAACGATACTTAAAACTACATTATTACGGCGTAAGGCCTTATTTACAAACTACAAAATAAAAAAAGAAAAGAAAAGAAAAGAAAAGAAAGAGAGGAGATAAATATATATATGAGATGTATATATATTTGGTACATCCGATCTGTTCTCTGCTCATCTTCTTATATAGGCAAAGGTGAAGGGGCCGGACCGGTCCGGTAGTAGGCCGGCTCGGTCCGGTATCATGATGATGTTCCCATGCTGAATACACTCCATGTGCGGTGAAGATATTTATATTATTAAACTTCTAAAATTCATATCTCGAGTTCTGGACCTCCAAAAATTGCAAACGAAATGCCAAAATTAAGGCCTCGAGAAACTCTACAACTTTCATGAAGGACTCTTCTTCAGATAACGCCTTCTTGATAACCTCGTGTTCCTCCGAAGCTTTTACGGGATTTTTCTTAACCCAAATCGATTAGCCACTTGATCATTGTTTAAGTTGTAGACCTCCAATCTTCATAATTTAAATTGCATTGGAAAGCTCTCGGAAAAATCTACAACTTTCGTGAAGAACACTTTTTCTGAAAATGTCGTTTTGATGAGCCATTCGTTTGTCGAAGACATTCCTCGATTATTATTTAACCAAATTGGTTGGCCACTTGTCCACTTAAGCTATTCAATTGACCATTTAAGCTCGTGGCACTCTCTAAATCATTCCAGAGATATGATTATACTTCAATATGTCGATTCTCGGGGTCTCGGTTTATAAATCTGCAATAAAACATCACAAATACCCACGTAAATCTGACACGACACTCCGATTTACTAAAATCGGTACAAAATTACAACTTTTTACTTATTATTACTACTACTACTCTAGATTAATATTTCATACTATTTATATCATAATTTCATATATTTTATATAGAATTCGTTAATAAAACATAATAATATAACGTATTTTTAATCATATAAAAATAATACATCACTTTGTCAATTAATCTTTCTTCACTATCAGATCCTTCATCGTCATGTTCAACTCTCATGGTCTGTTCCCCCTGAGTGTCAGTTTCCTTCTGTATGTCAGCTTCAACATCTTGTTCTCTGTTGACAACTTGGTTTCTTCGTCATTTCAACTTCTTGTGATTGTGTAACTGGTTCTTGAGTTGGTAAGGCTTGATTCTGAGATCTTTGAAATGGGTTCGGTGGGAGTGACTTCAGTTCTGACTATTTGTGCTGATCCTTCAGCAACTGAAGTAGAGATTTTTGTTGATGAAGGTTCTACTGATTTTTCAGTAACAAAATCAAATTTGTCTTTTTCAAATTCTTCTATCTTTTTCATTCTTTCTCTTAGTTTTTCAAATTTTTCCAAAACTTCATCGCCAGTTAAAATCTTCTTCGACTTCCTGCTTTTCTTCTTCTTAGGTTCACTCTCAGAACCTTCAGCTTTCCTTTTTCCAGTTCTTTCATCTTTAACAACAATATTTCCATCAGCAACTGATGTTTCTTTTCTCTTTGCAATTCCAAAGTGATCGAGAATTCTTTGGACCAATAATGCAAGAGTCTTCTTGTGATAGAATAGTCCTTTCTTGACGTCAGTCTTCTTTTTGGGTGTATCAATCGATTGTGCCACTAATTGATCAAAAATGTATATTTTCCAGTTGAAATTTTCTTCAAACCAAATCACATATAATAAGTCCAATTTTGCTCCAGAAAGATTGCTAAAATTGCCTGCGTTTCCAATTATGCAATTTGCTAACATCTTGGTGAGAAAATTGAATTCAGGTTTGAGTAGACTTGTGCTTCCGATCTGTGACACTATAGAATCTGCACTAATTGCTATATCTTTCCTTAATTTCTCTTTCTGTTCCTTAGTCAATTTAATGGCTGACGTTCCTCCAGATTTGTCGAAGCCAAAAATTTCTGCAATTAGATCTTCAATGACCTTAATTTGTTTACCATTGATGATGTGGTAAAAGTGTGTGTGTCCTCTTCTTTCATTTGCATTTCCAAATTCATAGAAGGCACCAATGCTTTCTAGACAGACACTCTTCAGATTGATGTTAAACACAGCCTCCAAACCTTTGATTTTCTGTATTTTTGTTGCAATTTCCTTGGCTAGTGTTTGATCAGCATATTTTGCAATGAGTTGATCAAGTGAGATGATCATTCCAAGTTCAATACGGGTAAGAGCCATTGTTTTCTGGATTAAATTGAAAATTTTGAAAACTTGGGGATTATAGAAGGTAATGAAGCAAATTCAAAATTCGAGTGTAAAGAATTGTAAAAGAAAATTTGAGGTTATTTATAAATGGTATAAAGGGTAGTTGAGAATTTAGTGGGACTCGAAACGTCTTGTCATAAATATTGAGATTGCGAAAATGGAGATGAGTGGAAAAGATGGATGGTTGAGATTAGAAAAGATCACGTCTTTTCCTGACATCCGTAGCTGGTATTAGTAAAATAGAGTAGGTGCGGTGTATCTCCAGCTGTACATGTTCAGTCTTGTATTTATAGTGAATTCAAAAGCTCAGTTGTGAATATAACTCAGTTTTGTGAATTACACCTTTCCAGTTCTCAGTTAGTGATTTTCTCCTGCAAAACAAAATGAAGGATTTTTGGTACCCATATCTGTTTGGGTCCTAACTGATTAGTTTTAGATGATATACTTCTATTCTTGGCCTTATACCTTTTTTGATATTTTGACTGTGTAAAGTCAGTTTTCACAAACTTTTGTTGTATTGTCCTAACAGTTATTGGTTTGTTTAGTTTGTGAAACAGATGTGATGGTACACTCCAGTCTTCATCAGTGGGAAATAGTCTCCCTTTCCCTCTGAGTCTATTATTCCATGAATGATCTTCATTCTTATATGAATGTGACTTGAAGGTTTTTCTAACTGATCTCTGGTCAGTTTCATCTTTTTCAGCCTTCTGAGGTTTCCTGTAAAATCTGTCAGTTTGGTGCTTTCTACAAACTGATTTTACAGTTCTGTCAGTTTGTGTATTTGGCTGTGCTGAGTTTTTGTCAGTTCTAATAAATTTATCAGTTTTCTGAGTTCCTGACTGTTGTGCAGTCACAAATTTCATTGCAACTGAACTTGGTCTGAACTTAGAATTTTGCTGATTATCAAACCCTAAACCAGATCTGTCTCCAAATGGTTTTCCAGGTTTGAACTGAACACTAGGAATTGGATCAACTGATGATTCTATGATGTTTATTACTTCTGTCAGTTCATCATTTGGTCGAATTACCTTGGTTCCATTATTAGCCTTGATTAAATTGATCTCAGCATTCAATCTTAAAACTTCAGCTTTCAATAATTTTTCTCCTTTTTGACATTCTCATAATTCTTTTGAATTACCTCCAATTCCTTTATGAGTATGTCCAAGGTTTCATTGAAGTCTTCATTTCTATAATTGTTCATGGCATTGTGAGTGCTGGATGTAGATGCGATTACCTCCTGGTGTTTGATAGGTAAATTTTCAGTTGAGGAATCTTCATCATTTATAACTTGCTTGCCTTTATCATTGATATTTGCATGTGATACTCCTAGCAGTATGATTTCCTCATCACTTTCACCTCAATAGCTCATGGGTAGAATTTCAGCAATATCTTTGGCTTTTGTGATGGATGTATCTTCAATAAAAGTTTCAGTCAGTTTTTCTTCTATGTAATCAGCTACTCGCATCAACTCCTTTTCTGCTTCCTCTGAGAGATCACTTAGTGATGGAAATCCTCTGGATTCATCATCATACATGTTGAAATCAATATCCACGTCATTACTAAAGTGAGGTTCTGGATTTGTATGTGAGCTTGTAGTGTTGAATCTTTCAAATACTTGATCCTGAAAATCAGATACAACATTCTTCAAATAATCAGTTAGGGGGTTATTAAGCCAACTTCTAATTCTAGATGTATCCATTAAGTTTCAATTCAATGCTTTTACAACTGATACAGTCAGGGGTCTTCAACAACTGGTTATAAAGATAACTTTGGATCACCTCCAAAAAGGAAGAACTGCTCTGATACCAATTGTTGGTCCCTTGAAAAGGCTAGCACAAGTTTAGAGAGGGGGTGAATTAACTTGTCACCACATCGCTCCCAAAAACTGAATCTAAAACCAGATTGAGTTCAACTAAAGCTTGTGCGGAGTTAAGCTAACTCAACTGAGTATAAGTCAATACTGACTTATCCTTAGTCTAGTTAACCGGCAGCGGATTAAATTAAGCCTTTATAAAATATGAATTATCAGATGATATGTTGAATCAATTTCTTATGTTTGTTGAATGTGTGAACTAGATGATTATGACTATAATGCAGTAAGTAAATGCGTAATGTAAATAAACAAGAATTATAGAGGTTCTAGGTGGTGTAATCCTGTCAGTCCTCTCTTCCCCTGTGATGCGGAGGAAAATTCCACTATAACTTCTTTGAGATGGCCCGGTTACAAAAGTTCTAAAGCGATAGTCCTTGACTAATCCCTAGCTTCACTATCTAAACACTTGTAGAACAGGTAGAATGGCTGCTCTTCAATTGTTTGAAACTCTTACTCCTTGAGGGTTGAATTGCCTCTTCACCACTCATCACAAACACAGTCTTCCTGACTGCACTCAACTGTCCTTCACACCTTCCTGGTGTTTCACAGTATAAAACCTTTTATAAAATCAAAGTTGAGACTTGAATCAATAACTATGATTCAATTGTGATTTGAGCTTTTCTTCTAGATAAAATATTTTATGCACAGCTCTGATTTCTTCAAATGATAGATCTTGATAAACTTGAATGCTAATGAACACTTGAAGAAATATCTTGATCTTGCAATTAAGTGTTTTACAGGAATTCTCTTGATTTACTTTTCCCCTTGATATGAGCTTTATTGACTTGATTGATTATTAGAATTCCGCCCCCTTCTTTTCGTAAAAGAATCAGCCTATTTATAGGGGTTTATCTAACGGTCAGATTATATGAATTTGAATCCTTGTAGCCGTTAGTGGTCCTGCTTTCTTGCTTGTACGTTACTGTCAGAACGGATAGATTATCCTCCAATCATATCGCTTGTACTGTAACGGTTGAATTCTTCTTCAGTTTTACTTAACCAACAGTTCCAAAACTGATTCACTGAGAATATTGTCAGCTCTTAGTTCCTAAGAGTTTTGACTGAGTTTTTACTCTTCTTCAAGAACTCAGTACTCTTCCTTTCATCTGATAAAATTGATCTAATCAGAGTACACCATTTTAAATCAAACAGCAAAGACATTGTTTAGGGTATATTTTACTATATTTTTGGGCTTAATCCCTAAACAATTTACCTTATTTTTAAGGGAAATAAATGAGAAAAGCGTCTTTTAACCGTTAAATTCCTATAATGGTTATTGAGGGGTTATAATTTAATTATGAGGAAATATTGAGTTTAAATGTTATTTTGTTACACATTTTATTATTATTATTATTCGATGACTTGGTGTAACAACAATTTTGCAGAGAATTAAAAGATATGCATGGGGATATTATTAATGGAGAAGATTAATCTCATTCAATCAAGTGATTTCAAAATAAAGAAGAAAATCGGAGCATTGAAGAGAGGATAAATCGATCGATCGAAAGAGTGAAGTAGGGGACACGGTATCTGGAAACAGCGGTGTGAAAACGATAAATAGGTAGGCTCGGTCGACCGAGCCATGCTATTCGATCGACCGAGTGTCTTAAGTCGGTCGACCGAGCCCTGGTTGGAAAATCGACACGTTTTTCTAGATCCTTCCTTATGTCGGCGAAACTCCTATATAAGCAGCACCATTCGAGCAGAAAAGAACACACAGAAAAATACAGACAGCAACCGCACTAAATACAAATAAAAATATGAGTTTCTTTCTTTCAATCTTGCTTGGGAGTTCGAAGATGATTGAAGGCTAAGCATCTTGCGGTGGGACAACGGAGGAAACCAATCAACATCAACACCAACTAGATGATTTTTAGCTACATGTTTAGTGAGTAAAAGTTACAGTTTTTCATCAATTGGATATTGTTATATTGTTTATGTTTTATTTGAATCGAGAGATCGATGCAACTATCTTTTTGATTGAATTTATATGCGAATATTGTTCAAGCTTTGATCTTTTCAATTGATGCAATTAATTTTGATTCAAGAGATTTAATCGTGATTAATTGAGTAGAGTATTGGAGACAATCTCATGATCTTGTTTTGCATGCCGTTTAGTTTTGCTTGAGAAAGAAAACGAAACCCTAGAATTTGTTTAAAGGAATTTAATCGAATTCGCTATAGATCATTACTAAAAATCGTATCTTTAACTTTCCATCTAGTTGGGGTTGGGTTGGTTGATTGGTGGATTCCCGTTGCCTTGCCGTTTCCTTTTAATTCTTTGATAAACCAATTTGTTCGTGTTAATTGTGATTGCTACGCTTAGTTGTTTTAGGAACCCTAGATGTTAATTGTTATTTTTTCTGCAAATTTTCTGTTCCAAGTTACTGTTCATCGTACTGTTCATCATCTTAATTACTGTTCATTGTTTTTTTTTTGTAGTTTAATTAATATAAACCCTAGTTTTAGATAATAATTTGTGACATAATCGATATAATAACTGCACCTTAATCCGATAAACATTCGATTCCCTTAGGACGACCCGCTAACACCCTATACTACGAACCTTATACTTGGGGTGTTTTGGTTTATAAATTTAAAACTAGTTTTTGGCGCCGTTGCGGGAGTCGATTCTGTTGTCGGATTCTTGTAGTCTGATTTTGTGTCGCAGATATTTTGGCCATAACTTTCGGCTCGAGTGTCCGTTTGGCGCGCAGGACCCCAATTCGGAAAGCTCGTTCCGACGCCGACGACGTGGTGAACGCCGCACGCCGTTCAACACCGTTTTCAAGGTCAAAATATGCTGTTTTCCCTTCCATTTTAGCCCTAGAAGATTTCAACACATATTTTTCACCGTCTTAGTGTTTTTTCTGTTTTAAATTTTTTCGTAGGTAGGTTTCTTTTCTTGTTTCTGTTTCTAGATCTTTTTCTAAATTCGAAAATAAATAAAAAATAAAAAATAATAAAATAATAAAACCTTACGAGCAGCGTTCACCCCATCTGAACACCCGCTCCGCCTCATCCTGCCTTCTTACGAATGCCGATCGCGTTCACTTCTTGAATCCTCTCCGAACTAGCGCCCACTTACACCGAACGCGATTCTCGCCTCAAAATTTCACTTTTCAGTCTCTTCTCTCTTCCTACACCTCTAAGCCTCTACTCATCTCTACATTCCCCTCTCATCAACCCTAAGGTTGATTTCTTCCTGTTCTGCTTCTCTGGTTTATGCAAACCAGGAGTAAGAAGGGAAATCTTATCTTTAACCCCGAACCTGAGCGAGACATTGTCAGAAGAAGATTATTTCAAAGTTCTGACAAGATGAGCGAACACGGTTCTAGTGATGACGAACCGGAGAACCAATGGAATAATAACCAAGATCCCGCTCAATTAAACCAAATTCTGATGCAAATGTTGCGAGAACCAAAGAACAACAAAGAAGCCTGGATAAACCAAACAGATGCAACAACAACCTCAGAATGTTCAGCGAAATGACCCAGCGGTGCGCAAATTGTAAGCAGCAAAGAAGACCCTTATGCGCCATATCTTGATCAAGACTTCTTGGAAGGGCATAGACCAATTCGGCCTCCAGAGATGGGAGGACTGCATTTTGATCTTAAGAATGGAGTTGTGGGGATGGTCCAAAATAGCTCATTCCATGGCACTGCTGCAGAAGACCCACATGACTTCTTGTCTACTTTTGTGCAAATATGTGAAGCAGGTCACTACCCTGGCGTTCCTACAGAAGTTGTTAAATTGAAACTTTTCCCGTTTGCTTTGAGGGGAGAAGCAAATCGATGGTTTAAGTCCTTACCCCATCACTCTCTTCATAACTGGGCTGATGTTAAAAGAGCCTTTGCTTTGAAATTCGTTTCACCTGGAACGATAATGGACCGTAAACGAGATATAGCCACTTTCGAGCAATTAGAAGGAGAGAGTGTGGGAAAGTCATGGGAGAGGTTGAATTTGTTAATGAGGAAGTGCCCTAACCATGGATACACTCGACATGAACTTCTAGAATTATTCTATCAGGGTGTTACTCAACCCAATAGAGATTACTTAGATTCCACAGCTCATGGATCATTTTTAGGAGGAGGTGATGATGCTGCCTACAGGGTAGCAGAAACAATAGCTAAGAATAACATGTGGGCTACTCAAAAGAAGACCCATGTTAGTGGAAGCAAAAAGGAGGAGGTTTGAAAGTAACTCGGAGACAAAGCGCTAGTTGCTCAAATGGAAATAATGAACAAACAACTAGCCAACATGCAAATGAAGCAGCAAGAAGGGCCAGCAGATGTGAATTACTCGGGCGTGCAGGCCGGGAATATGATGAATGAGGAAGTGCAGGCCATGGAGAACCAGAATCAACCTTTCAGAAGCTTCAGTCAAAATTCTGGTCAATCGAGTCAAACTCAAAACCGCAACTTTTCAGGAAACCCGCGAAATAGTTATTATACACCACCTGGTGCATCCAATAACCAAAGACCCCAAGGCAACTAGGCTCAAACGCAAAACCAACAGCCCACCTATGTCTCTCAGAAGAAATTTGATGAGCTAGTAGACATGGTGAAAACACTAGCCACCGGTCAAAAAACGATGGAGAGACAGATAGGTCAGATGGCTGATCAACAGCGAGAGACCTCCGGGAAGGCGCCTAGCATGAGATAAAAACCCTAAGGCGAGATATCAATGCTTGCCTTTGCCATCACACCTCGGTGGGAGTATGGAGAGGAGGAGTTGAATGTAGTCACCCTCGCGAAGCGAAGACATTTGGACCCAAAAAGTTATTGGGAAACGAGTAGCCCCTCCTGACGCCATGAGTCGAGGAGGGCAATCGTAAATTAAATTCCAAAGAAGGCAATAGTGAGGAAAAGCCGAGTGATGATGACTCTTGGGGGATAGTGATGAGGAAGTCGAGGAGAGAAGTCGTAGTCATTTGAACCCACGACTAAAAAGAAAACGGAGAAGTTTGTCGTGGAAGGACAAGGGAGGACGAAGCCATTAAAAGTCAAACTATAATCAATCATTGAAAACCCTTCCTTATCCACCAAAGAAAAGAGAGAATATCTTGAACTCTGACAGACAGTATGACGGAGTGAGAAAGATGCTTAGAGATACTATGGTGACTATGCCACTTGCTGAGGTATTAACTGAGATGCCTAAGTGCTCTAAGTATCTTAAGGATTCCTGTGGAAGTAAGAAGAAGCTAAAGGGACTGGCATAAGAGGTGCTAAGAGAAGAATGTTCAACGGTTTCACAAAGCGTTGCAATCAAGCGAGGTGACCCCGGACGACCTTCAATCTCTTGCATGATTGAAGGCCACACGTTCCACAATGTCTTATGCGACTCAGGGGCCTCTGTCAATGTGATGCCATTGAACGTCTGCAAGATTCTCGGGTTGGACAAAAGGCTAAGGGAGCACTCCGTCTCTCTTCAGTTGGTGGACCGATCTAGCCGCTTAGCAGCTGGTTGTGTTAACAACGTCCTTATCCATGTTAAACATTTAGGTTTTCCAACCGACTGGGTCATACTGGATTACCAGTCTGACAAGGAGATGCCCCTGATTCTGGGACGGCCTTTCTTAAATACTTTTGCCTCCACCATTGACTTCCAAACTGGCCAAATCACTCTAACAGTAGAGGACACCTCTGTTACACTCGAGCGAGAAAAAAATTCTGCGGAAGCCTCGAGCTAGGAGATTTCATTCATTGAAGCAATTTATGGAGGTGAATCCGACTTTGATGAAGAGCTCACGGAGATAGGAGCCCTGGATGTTACAATTCACGAAGAAGGAAATAACTGTCCACGGGCTATAATCGATGTTGAGTTGTCTCAACAACCTGCGCACACTGAGCCTATGAGTGAACAGAAAATCTGGGACATTCCAGGGATGAGCAGCGATGATTTGAAAGAGCTCAACCAGCCAGACTTTAACCTCACAGAGGAGTGTTAGGAAATCTACGCGGGAACGCAGCGGAATTCAAAAATTTATTTCCTATCGACCCAAGATCGACTTCGTTTAAGCAATAAACAAACAAGTAGTAGACGGTGGTTACCTTGGTTGATCTATAAGATCGACGCTTTGACCGTCTAAGGAGAGTAGTTCTGCATAGAGCCGCCCAAGTGTTCGGCCTCTACCGCTAGTCCACACGAACAGCCCGCCGGAATCCCATCATGGATTGCTATTGGAAAACTCCGGTTGCTAGACCGGCCTTTTTCCCTCTCTCCAACTCTCTATAGGATGCTCTCTATTTTACACAAGAACTATTAGCTCTTGGAATCATGATATACAAAAGAGCTTGACACCCACCTCTTATTTATAGTGTAGGTGGCGCCATCTATCAGAGTGGAGGAGAAGAAAACCTTTTCCCAATAAAATAAGGAAAATATAATTGATTGATTTATCTCATTTATTATAATATCTCATATTAAATAAATCTAGGATATTGTCAATATCTTATATTGAATATTCCCAAGATATTGTCAAGATCTTATATTGACAATATTTATCTTTTATTATATTACCATAAATCAATTTACACATGTGTATATATATCACATATATAAATCTATATAAAATATGTACTACTAAAATATGTCAAATGGATGCATATCACATATATGATCCACGCCACATATATATATTTATACATACATATTAATATCTAATATTAATATAAGGTAATACTATTAATTAAATTTGCACAATCCAAGTGTATCTTATACACTTCAATGTGGCGCCCATATAGCCAAATATTGGCTTCCGGAATATTATTTAATTAATATAATACTATTAATATCTTGTATTTATTTTATTCATAATAAATAAATACCACCATATTAATTTTTACCACTATAACCTTTATAGTCTCGAGATAAACTTTCCTTATTTGGTTATCATCTATAACCACATTTTAATCCGGCTAGATGTTCATATGTGTGTGACCCGATAGGCTTCGAATATGTTGGCCGTAGACACAAAGTGCAAATTACGAAAATGCCCTTCATGCCTAACGATCACGGGATAGCGTCAGCAACACACCGTGACCCCAATCATCGGAAGAGTCAAATGCAATGACTACTACCTTTCATGTGAAAGCTTGATTACCGTGTAACTTACAATCCTATCATTCGTAATAATATCCATACGGTCGTTAGTCGAGTGTCAAAACATCAACGACCGTATCTTATAATCTGGATATCATGCTCTCTCGAAGTAACTCGTTTACTCCCACTTTGCAAAGATTCACGAGAGTAAGACATTCCTTATAAGAAGGCCATTTCGGATATTCGATCCCAATCATAGGATACGCGATTCCCGGACGACCAATCATGTATACTCCGCGATGCTTGAGATCATACCCAATCACTACCGCATGATCGCCCCGTGGTTGTGGAAACCTCAATAGTGTCAAAGCATGACAATCCACACCGTGATGCCATGAAGACTCGGTCCTAAGGATAACTACACAACCGCCACATAGTGTGACACTTATCCGTGTAAGTGGGTCGATCCCTAACGTCGCATTCTCTAATACACGTCCACGCATACCCAAGTGTCTCTACACTTCGATAGACGAGATCTATCCACGCCCCTTAAAGACGAAGACATCTAATACGTGCTAGTCATTTTTATACTATCAATGCCCTGTTTAATAGTACATCGCCTAGAGACATTTAAGTATCAAACTTATTAAAGTGATTAGAGATCTCATCAACCATAATCGCATATCATGGTTTCTCTATCACGATTTAATACTAAGGGCGTTATCATATAACAATTCATAATTGGTTCTCTAAAAGAACATATATATGACAACAGAAAAGCCATTTAATATATCTATAAACACAAAGAAATAGTAGAAATGATCCGACCCGGTCGGATCCGGTCCAACCCGATTGGGTTTAGGACACTATTCCAACAAGGAGGAAGTTTTAATGGGTAGTTGGGACGAAATAGATTTCTGGAGAGAAACTACCAATTGGGAGTTGGATGATTGGGAGCAGCTTGCAGAAGAGCTCGAAGAAGAAGAACTTAAGAAGATGGTTAAGCATAAGAAAGAAAAAACGGAAGTTGACAGGAAGATTCCTCTAGATGATGTCATTCAATACCTTTCTAGGGTTACGCCTCAGGAAGATGAGGTATTCTTCAGTCAACCACTTCAAGTCCACAAGGAAAAAGGTGGCCCCTTAAAATCCAGTATTGAGCAACCCCCTACTGACTTGGAGCTTAAACCGCTTCCGCAGCACCTTAAATACATCTTCCTTAAAGACGGTGATAAGTTGCCCTTGATCATCTCATCTAAACTCGAGCCGGAGCAAGAAGCAGAATTAATCAAAGTGCTTGAAAAGAACATCCTCGCGTTCGGATGGCAAGTGGGCGATATCAGAGGAATCAGCCCAGACGTGTGCATGCATAAAATCCGAACGGAGGAAGGAGCGAAAAAGGTCAGACAACCTCAAAGGAGGCTGAATCCGCACATGCAGGAGGTTGTCAAAAAGGAGATCATAAAATGGCTCGATATGGGTATTATCTACGCCATCGCCGATGGTGAGTAGGTCAGCCTACTCAAGTTGTGCCAAAGAAGGGAGGCATTACTGTGGAAAAGAACGAAAAAGGGGAGGAAGTAGCTTTACGCCTTGTGACTGGCTATAGAGTTTGCATTGATTATCGCATATTGAATGAAGTCACCACTAAGGATCATTTCCCCGCCTTCATTGACCAACTTTCTAAAGAGGCGAGTGGTCATAAGTATTATTGTTTCTCGATGGATATTCGGTTACTTCCAGATAGCCATCGACCCCTAATGACCAGGAAAGACTACGTTTACGTGTCCATCGTGCACGCTTGCTTTTCGCGAGAATGCCATTCGGCTTATGCAATGCACCGCGACTTTTCAACGGTGCATGTTGGCCATTTTTGATGGACTAGTGGAGAAATGTATGGAGGTCTTCATGGATGATTTCTCAGTCTATGGCGACAGTTTTGATGAAATTTTAAAGAATCTAGATATGGTACTCCAACGTTGTGTTGAGAAAAATCTGGTGCTTAACTGGGAGAAATGCCATTTTCTAGTCGAAGAAGGGATTGTTTTGGGACACAAGTTGTCCAGTGATGGTATTCAGGTGGATAAGGCTAAGGTAGAAGCCATTGAGAAAATGTCGTACCCGAAGACAGTGAAGGAGGTACGAGGATTTCTGGGACATGTGGGCTTCTATCGGCGTTTCATTAAAGACTTTTCGACGATAGCAAAGCCGTTATCCAACCTACTGAAGGAGGAAGTGGAGTTCTTGTTCGATGAGAAATGCAAGGAAGCTTTCAATTGCTTAAAGGATAAGCTAACCAGTGCCCCCATTTTAATCGCGCCCGACTGGTCTAAACCTTTTGAACTAATGTGCGATGCCTCTAACTACGCTGATGGCGCAGATTCTAGGCGAGAATTGACAAAAAGTTCAGCCGATTTACTATGCTAGCCGCACTTTGAACCCAACTCAATGCAATTACGCCACTACCGAGAAGGAATTCTTGGCGATGCTTTTGCTATTGACAAATTCGAAGTTATCTTTTAGGGTCCAAAGTGGTGGTGTGGACGAGATCACGCTTGAGACTACGCTACCTTATGGAAAAGCAGACGCTAAACCAAGGTTACTCAGATGGATTTTGATACTACAGGAATTTGACCTTGAAATTAAGGACAAGAAGGGTAGTGATAATGTTGTAGCTGACCACTTATCTCGCCTCGTGAATGAGGGTGGCGAAGTCCCTAAGGAGATAGGCATTTACTTTCCAACCGAGCAATTGATGAAGCTAGAGACTGGGAGGCCGTGGTATGCTGATTACGCCAACTACTTAGCAAGTGGGCATTTAGAAGAAATGACGTATCAAGAAAAGAAGAAATTTTTCAGCGACTTAAAATATCTCGTATGGGAGGATCCTTATCTGTTTAAAGTCTGCAAGGACGGGTTGCTTAGGAGGTGCGTTCCGGAGCATGAACAATTGGATATCTTGGAGCAATGTCATAGTGGTCCCGCTGGTGGTCACTACGGAGCACCTAAGACAGTCACAAAAATCCTTCAAGCTGGTTTTTACTAGCCTACTTTGTTTAAAGATGCTGAAGCCTTTTGCGAAGGCTATGATAGATGCCAAAGAGTAGGGAGACTCAGTAATAGGATGGAGATGCCTTTGAGGCCTATCTTGGAATGTGAAGTTTTTGACGTCTGGGGCATTGATTTTATGGGACCGTTCCCATCATCATGCTCTAACAAATATATTCTAAATGCAGTGTAGACTACGTTTCCAAGTGGGTAGAGGCCATAGCCACCCAAACCAATGATCACAAAGTTGTAAAGAAATTCTTGCAAAAGAATATCTTTACTAGATTTGGCTGTCCTAGAGCCCTTATCAGTGATAAAGGTTCGCATTTCTGTAATGCACCACTAGATAAAATTCTTGAGAAGTATGGTGTCAAGCATAGAATTGGTACACCATACCACCCCCAAACCAGTGGCCAAGTCGAGGTAAGCAACAGAAGTCTAAAACGGATTTTGGAGAAAACGGTAAATTCAAATAGATCCAACTGGAGTCTGAAATTGGACGACGCACTTTGGGCTTATCGCACCGCGTTCAAGACCCCTATGGGTACGTCACCCTTCCAAATGGTCTATGGCAAGGCTTGCCATCTACCAGTCGAGCTGGAGCACAGAGCTTACTGGGCTATTAAATTCTTAAACTTCGATAGCCAACTCTGTGGGGAGAAAAGATTATTGCAACTACATGAGCTCGATGAATTCAGACTCAGGGCCTACGAGAACGCCAAGCTGAGCAAGGAAAGAACGAAGGCGCTCCACGATGCTAAGATTAAAGATCGGGAATTCAAAGTGGGAGACATGGCTTTGCTGTATAACACCAGGCTCCATCTTTTTGCTGGTAAGCTTAAATCTAGATGGTCTGGCCCCTTTGAGATTCTTGATGTTCATCCTGGTGGAGCCATTACGTTGAAAGGGTACGGCGATCAACCGTTCAAAGTCAATGGTCACAGGATTAAGAAGTACTTTGGGCAACCCAAGGAAAAGCCTGAAGTACTATACTTTCAAAAGAGAAATGAAACGGTTGAGTCGTTTATTTGTGAAGAGATTCCATCCTACTTCTTTGGGGTAGATGATGACATTATTACCCCTATCCTTGCAGATCCTTCTGTCAATGCTCCTGAGCCTGTTAGCATACCTAAGCTTAACCTGCGCAAGAACAAGACAAAGAAGAGAGTCAGTGCTATCTGGAGAGTTAAGTTCAAACGCTTAGTAGAGAACTTGACTTGTTGCTGTTGTGGCCATACCCCTGTCCTTCATTCTGATTCCGATGAAGAAGTGGCCAGAAGTAAACCGAAGTGGCCCGATCCGGGTTAACTTTGAAATCTGTGTCAAGCTAATGACATAAAAGAAGCGCTACTAGGAGGCAGCCTAGTCTTTTAAGTTACTTTTTAGTTAAGTTTTAGGGCATTAGGAATAAAACTATGGTGATTTGTGTGTTGGTTATCCCTGTCCTATTTGTGAATGCTTTATTTGCCCATTTCTGTGTGCATTCATGTTTACTCATATACCCCTTGTACCCCGAGATTATATGCTATGTCGAGTGTTGCAGATACTGTTGAGAGGTTTTTGCCAGTTATTACTTTTAGTGTTGTCTGTTCGTGATACGAGCTGCGGCGGTTCATTCATGCTACTGCTTGACC
The DNA here is from genome assembly GCA_026214975.1 of Gentiana macrophylla. NCBI lineage: Eukaryota > Viridiplantae > Streptophyta > Magnoliopsida > Gentianales > Gentianaceae > Gentiana > Gentiana macrophylla. The sequence goes on from CM047805.1 coordinate 110,104,970, forward strand.
ACTGTCAACCTACAGCCCGACAACCACTTTGAAACCAGCTAAGTATTCTTTTCTTTTATTTTCACATTCTGAGGACATAATGTGATTTAAGTGTGGGGGGTGTCTAAATTGGCTATGTTATCATGCTATATTTCTGAAATTGAGTAAATGTGATTTTCTCGAGAATTTTAAAATTTTTCGAAGTAAACTTGGAATTTTGTAAATCTTGAGCATATAATTGAAACAAATGGCTTGCTAGTTGTAGTTTCCTGACAATGATTTTATGTGACTTTGAGAGGTAATTATAGCATGCTTTTACTGATTTGAGATAGTATTCATTTCACACTCACGAAAGCCTTTGATATTGAAGCAAAAATTTTGAACTGTATCCTTTCACTATTTTAGTGATTTATCTTAGAGAGATTTGTTCTTAATAGTAACAGTGAAGTAACACCTAAGTTCGTAGCGTGCCACCGTGAATATCCGAAGGTTTGAATGTGATAAGTGAAGCGTAACTAATGTTTTTGAAAAGTTGAGTTAATAATGAATAAATGGGTGTGTGGAAGTGGTCGATGATTGGAGTGCGGTAGGGCATTATCTCGAAATGTCCTATACCACTATGATGACCAAAAGCTCACACGACGATCGAGGAAAAGCTACCCTATGATTTGAGTAAGGTAGGATGTTATCCCGAAACATCCTATTCTACTATGACGGGTAAGAGCTCATTCTGATGTGCGTCAAAGAAGAAAAAAAGAAAGTGCAAAAAGTTAAAGACATTGTTATCGTTGAATTTATACCCAGTATAAACCGAATAATATGCTGTAGGGATTATCCTACTGAGTGCGCGGGAAGACTTTGTGTGGAACGACTGCTGCCTACACCTAGGATAGTCATTTAAATTATTTGAGAGGATATTTGTTTGAGAGGATTGTGAAGATTGAAAAGGGCTTGTCACACACACACAGAATCTATCTCTATGTTGGTATCACTTGCTATAGTTGTTGTATCTTTTGTTACGTGAGTTAGGGATCTATGTGGATTGTATGAAAGTGAGCTAGTTTTTATTGTTTTGTTCGGGACGAACAAAAAGCTAAGTGTGGGGGAGTTGTTTAGGGTATATTTTACTATATTTTTGGGCTTAATCCCTAAACAATTTACCTTATTTTTAAGGGAAATAAATGAGAAAAGCGTCTTTTAACCGTTAAATTCCTATAATGGTTATTGAGGGGTTATAATTTAATTATGAGGAAATATTGAGTTTAAATGTTATTTTGTTACACATTTTATTATTATTATTATTCGATGACTTGGTGTAACAACAATTTTGCAGAGAATTAAAAGATATGCATGGGGATATTATTAATGGAGAAGATTAATCTCATTCAATCAAGTGATTTCAAAATAAAGAAGAAAATCGGAGCATTGAAGAGAGGATAAATCAGATCAGATCGAAAGAGTGAAGTAGGGGACACGGTATACGAAGCAACAGTGTGAAAATGCGTAAATAGGTAGGCTCGGTCATTGTCCTTAAGTGTCTTAGCTCTCCATACATGATCTACATAGTCAGTTCAGGTTATCACAGACTTGCCTGAAGTCTAACTTATATAGTCTCGACTTAGTCTTCATAAACTGAGTTTGAACCCTCAGTTCTCCAGTCTTCAAAGTAAGTCAGCTAAGTCTGTTCCCTCAACGAACTTACCTATTACAGATCTTCTTTGATGCGCTCAGTTTTCCAGTTTCTTATAGAATCTCAATTTAACTAACTTCCAGTTTCTCATTTTCTCAGTTCACAAACTAGAACTATTACAGTGCTTAGTTGATTTAACTTATACAAATATCAGACTCTAATAAATCCTATACATTGATATCTAGACTTCTTTTTGCTTTGCACTATAACAGCTAGTTATGACACTTCATCAATGGGGTCTAAAGAAATAATCGAATAAGTGATGAATCATCATCAAAGCGTAAATTTTATTTCCAACAAGATTACCATTGACAAGACTCTTTTGAGAATCAATGAAGGGACAAACACCATCTTTGGTATAGATTTATGTTGATGACATAATCTTTGGTTCTGAAAATGATTTGCTATGTGAAAAGTTTGCTAATCTCATGAAAAGCAAGTTCCAAATGAGTATGATGGGAGAGATGAACTACTTCTTGGGATTACAAGTCAAACAAATGAAAGATGGAATCTTCATTCATCAAACTAAATATACCAAGGAGCTACTGAAGAAGTTTGGCATGAAAAATAGCACCAAGGTATCAACTCCTATGGGTACTAACATCAGATTGGATGAAGATAAAGAAGGCAAAGATGTTGATCAGTCTTTATACAGAAGGATGAAAGGCAGTCTGTTGTACCTCACTGCCAGCAGACCTGATATATCCTTTGTTGTTGGTGTTTGTGCAAGATTTCAATCAAAACCAAAGTAAAGTCACTTAGCTGCAGTCAAAAAGAAAACTCAAGTATCTAAAAGAGACTTTGGGAGTAGGGATATGGTATTCAAAAGATGGAAGTTTCAAAGTTATATCCTATTCAGATTCTGATTATGTTGGATGCAAGATTGATAGAAAAAGCACCACAGAACACATCGGTTGATGGGAAATAGATGGTTTCCGGTTCAAGAAGAAACAATTTAATATCAACTTCCCACTTCTTTGAAAAGTTGAATATATTGTCGCAGGAAGCTGCTGTGCACAAATACTATGGTTAAGACAACAATTAAGGGATTATGGAATTGAAGAAAGAGAAATTCCTATAATGTGTGACAACACAAGTGCAATTGCATTCACAGAAAATCCTGTTTTGCACTCAAGAAGATCAGTTATGCTGATATATTTACCAAACCATTGGATAGTGAAAGATTTGCTAAGTTAAGGCCCGAACTTGGCATCATAAAAGTTGACTGAGATACTAATAATCAAGAATGTTTGGAATTCACCAAGGGATTAGTCTTTGCTATGTTGGGTGAGCTCACTTAGCAGACTAGTCATTGATATCAACAATTCCATGTATTTAAATAAGTTTGGACAATTGAGCAAATGAAGTTGCCAAGGGGATTGGTCTTTGTCCTGTTGGGTGAGCTCACTTGATGATCGAGTCATTGGTATTAAACTTCATCTTGTATTATCAGTTGGACAAAACAAGTGTGTTTGAAAATCAGTTGAGTAACTCATCAGCAGGCTGCTGAGCCATTCTTGTCAGCAGACTGCTGACCCAACTCTACTGAAGATCAAGTCTACTGGAATATACGTTACTAGACAGTCAAACTTAAATGAAAGTCAACAGTAATTAGATATTATTCTTATCCTTTATAATTGCGGTTACAATATCCAACGGTTACAGCTCCTTATGGAATAAGTTAGTGGGACACGTGGCAATATCACATTTATTCCAACCTTAAATATGGTTAAATGCTACAGTACGTGTACAGTACTTTCCTAACAGTTACTACCCACTTTCTTTCCTTATATATACAGACATATACTCAGACAATACATAAAAACATTCAGATCGATTTTCTCTGAGAATATACAATGTGAACATAGATTTGCAAGCTTTATTCTTCATCTTTTTCAAATCTACAATGGCGGATAAAAGTGATGTTCATATTGGAATGAGCCAAAGTGTTAGAGGATTTGTTGTTGATGCTCTCAAAACAGAATTAGCCATCAATATTGGCAGAAGAATCAGGAGATATGAAGGACTGGAGGATGTTCTAAATTTGAGATTGGAAAGCATCTCATACACCAATGTTGTTGATTTCTGGAGAAATATAGTGATTAGAGATGATACAGAGGCATTTACTACCACTGTACATGGTCAGCAGATTCAAATCACTTCAAATCTGCTGAGGGAGGCATTCGGATTTGGACCTGGAAATGGTGCTCCTACCAATCCTGAATCTATACAGCTTGCAAGAATGGACTTTGTTGATGCAATAAAGACCAACAAGTCTATACAATCATCTCTAGGTATCAACGTGAAGCATATCAGATTGGAGTACAACCTGTTGAGCAAGATAATTGCCAAGAACATTCTTGGATTTAGTGGCAGTCTTGATACTGTTTCTGGACCAAAGATTGACATGTTGATAATCATATGCAAGAGTATGAAGTCTGGATTCTTTGTTCAGTACATGAAGAAGGTGATAACAGAAGACAGAGATGGAACAAGGAAGTCTAAGGCAAAGCCTTTGGGTTTGATGATTCAGGCCCTACTGAACCACTTGAAGATTGCTGATATTGCACCTACAAAGATAAACAAGTCAAGGTACAAACCTGAAATCAGTAATCTCATCCCTGGTTTGGATGATGATGAAGATTTAGATGATGAGGCAACTGAAAGTAATAATGATGGAGATGATGATGATGGTGGGTAGGCTAAACAAGTTGCACAACCTGATGCACCTAAGAAAACTGCACAGAAAAGAAAGGTTGCTAATACAAGAAAGATAACTGAGATTTTAAAGCCTAAGTAGACAAGGCAGCAATCAGTAGACACTGTTGAATCTACTGAAGTTCCAGTTGAAGATGAAATTTGCTAAACTCTTTGGAGCTACAAAGAAAGCTACTTCTTGAGATTTTGAGAGAAACAACTAAAAGAAGATAAAAGAAAAGAAAAGTGTTGTAATTAAGGAACAACTTTGCAAAAAGAAGGAAAGCAGTTGTGAAAAAAAGGTGGTTGGTAAAGGCAAGGAATTAAGGGTCCTGGAGAATGATAATGTTGTTGATGAGCAACAGATTGAAGAACCAAAGCACACTGCTGTACCTGACCCTGCTGTGGAAATTATTGAACCTGTTCAAGACCCTGCTGTGGATGCTACAACTCAGGGGGAAGAACACACTGCTACAGACCCTACTGATGTGCATATAAGTCAGGGGGAACCTAGTGTGGAACAGTTGGAGGTAGTGGAGACAAATGTACAACCTGAAGAACCTATTGACCTCTTTGTATATGCTATAGATACATTAGCTCACCTTGTTGAAGCCTTTGGGGGACAAAAAGCTGAGCAATCTACCTAAATAAAGCCCGCAATGCCATATGAAAGGAGGGAAAAGAAATCAAAGAAAGAAAAGGTAGATCCCAACATCAGAATTATTCAGAAATACTTTCAATGGAAGTTTGGTTTATACAAAAGACAAAAGCCATCTGCAGACCCAATGAATGGTTTTGAAGAATGGGCTTTTGATCAGTTGGGAGTAGAAAACCTACTAGAATTGGTTGATACAACCATGCTACAAATAAGGTTAATGGAGTTATTGGAACAAGGAAGACAAAGTGCAAAAATCATGTTCAAGGATCCCAAGTACACACCCGACAGTGATGATTCTTCATCATCTGATTCTGATGATGATCATCCTATGTTTCCAGAGGAGTCCAGTGGAGTGGTTAAAGATAGATCAATTGGAGAAGCTGGACTAGAGTCCACTAAACATGTGGCAGATCAGCCTGCTGAAGGTGCCAAGTCTCCTGAGGATCAGTAGACTGCTATGCTAGATGAAGAGCTGGGAGCTGCTTACAATGAAGCTTTAGAGAGACAGCTTGCTGTAGCAACATCCCTGGAAGAGGCCACTGTTAGGTGTAGTGCCCGAAAGACAATTATGTAATTGTTTTAGGACAGAATTAATAATTCATCTTATTATATGCATGTGTGCTTATAATTAAGACACTACTGAAAACCCTAAGTATCTCATTTATGTAATCAATAACTCAGTGTATGGCTATACACAAGAGGATTGAGTTAGTGAGATGTACTTAAAATTAACTTAGTCCGTAGCGTTTATTAATCTGAGTACGGGTCTCATGATTAATTTGCTATTAATGCACCCAAAACACTTTAGGTATGATGAGTCTTATACGGATTTATCGGTAATAAGTACCTAGTAGGGCATTTAGATATGATGATGATCATATAGAAATTTGGACCGATTTGATTTGAGTTCTTGATATAATTCCGTGATCGAGAAGTCTTATCGAATCACAAGATGATCATATATGGATTAATCTCAATCTGAGGTGATCACGCATAAGCCGCTTAGACTATGGTAGAGTTTGATGTGTTAGTATTCAAGTATGTGGTCCAACACTTCTGGCTGGCTCTATGCAGGATGAGTGAGTAGTCTCGTGCTATCAGAGATATGGAATCCATTCCTTCCTTGGGAAGTAGACAGGCAGATTCCTTATTTGTTAACCTAGAAAGCGATCGATCGGCCGAGTTCATATTTAGACTAATTAGCTACTAGTCAGATATGTGAACTAATTGATCACTGGGGGGGTTAATGGTAAATAAGGATAAGATATTTTGAGTCGGGTTCACGGAGACTTCCCACTCAGAATGGACAGTCTATGGAGGATTTATCCGTATGTAATGATTATATCAGTGGACACCTTATCAACTCATAGTTGAGTATAAGTTATCAATATTAGCAAAGTTCAGTTTCGAGTTTATGGTGGTGTAATCCCGGAATTAATAGATTGAATATTATTGTTCGGTCTGATGGATAATATTATTTAATTTATGAATATGGGTACATGGTCCTCGACGTGGCTCCTAATATAGCATATAGGTTTTCTCATCGCTTCACCTCGATTATAATTAAATAGTTGGATTAGACTATTTAATTTGATATGTGGATTAATTGTTTAGTTGGACTAGATAATTAAATACATGGAAAATATATTTTTCGTGGACTCGGCCCAATGTGTGTCAAAATGCGTGTGGACCTATTTTAAATAGGGTGGGGCACATTTTTAATCATTATTTAATTAGAGAGAAATTTGTTTTCTTGGATAATTATTTAATGTGTGATTTATCTTTTATTTGTTAAATTGATAATTCATGGATTATTTGATAATAATATGATTTATCCTAATTTGTTTGGGATAATCATTTTATTTATCTTTTATTTAGAATAAGGATTAATGTAATAATTATCTCATAATTATTTAATCCTCGGAGGACAAGGATTACTCTCCTATATAAAGAGAGTTCTCCCAAGCCTTTTGACATAACATACAACACGCCATATTGGAAGAAAATAGCTTAGAATTTTCGGCTATCTTTCTTCGGGTTTCGAGTTGGAATAATCTTCGGGGTTATTCCGGGTTTCGAGTTGGAATAATCTTCGGGTTTAGAGGAGTCTTAGAGGAAAATCTGGCTATATTTCCTCATATTTCTGTTGAAGAGGTGGTTCGAGTTCTTTGAGTTACAAACAAGACTGAATACGAGGAGTTGGAACAGGGGGTCCTAATCACTGAGGAACAAACAGTGTTAGGACAAAGGTTGGAACTATTAATGGGATTGGAGGAATCCCCTTCACATTCTGAAGAGACTGTTGTAGTACAGGCTACTAAAGTCAAGGCTACTGAGGGAAAAGATAGTCAGCAGACTGTTGTTGATGAGGATGAATAGCTGTTGGACTATGACTTCGGTGATGAGGAGTTCCAAATGCCTGAGGAAGAACAAGTTCTTTGATGAACCTCAAGCAGCACATGTACCAATTTTGAGGAGGCACATGTTTTGGAACCTCAACCTACACAAGATCCTATTTTGGAAGACATCTTTGGAATGTGATTGAAGAAGGTCTGAACTCGTTGGATGGGATAGGACAAGAGCCATGGTTGTCGGCCGGACCAAGGGCAAACTATAATGTTGAAGAGCACTCTTGATGATTTTCTTTGGACATATGTTTGGAGGTATGGTTGGTGCGATGATCAGCATATGTTTTGGAAGATTTGAGGGCTGTAAGAGATGATATTACACAGTTAAGGACTCGACTGAATAGACATGAACAAAGATTTGAAGACTTGATGAATTTGGTGGAAAATAGAGAAAGAACTACTGAAACAGTTGCTTCCAACATCACTTCCACTCAATATGCTCTTGCTGACCTAACTAAAGAAGTGAGAGGTATTAAACAAAGCAATGCAAACAAGGATAAACATTTGAATGAACAGTTTGCCTCACTTCACAAAAAGCTTGACAAGCTTGCTTTGAGGCATCCAAGCTGTTGTGGCTCACCCTCTTTGAAGCACCTCAACTCTCTTTGCATTGGATCTAAAGTTACCGAGAGGATCAATCTGCTGGAACAAACTATGGAAGGAAGGATCACTGCAGTTGACACAGGGCAGAGATTTGGAAGGTCAACTTGCTAACTTAGTGATCACACAAGAGGCTGCAAGAATTTTTGCAAAGAAGAGATGGGAGAAAGATGTAAATGAGTTCAGGAAGCTTGCACCTGGTAGGATTCAGTTGACTGATGATCTCCTGCAAGAATATAAGAAGCTATACTATGGAAGGAAGAAACCCTATCATCACATGGGATTTCGAGGAGGGGTGAATTCCTTCTCGGGACTAAAACTTTGGGAAGCAAGGGTCAAGGCAGAGAGCTTCCTCTAGAGGAGGAAGAGGTGGAAGAGGTAGACTGGGAACTACCCAATCAGCAAGGGATTCACTGGATGAATTCAAACATTTTTACATGGGACAGGGCTTCGGTGTTCATAACATTAGATTAACTCTACCAGAAGCCTGGAAGTGGTGGAAAGAGCTGAATCATTGGGTTGACTTTTCCCCAATTGAAAATCAATGGATGTTGGATGTAGTCAGAGAAATCAATGAGTTCTATGAGAAGAGAGAAATAGACAAAGATAGAAACTAGATCAGCACACTTACATTATTTATTTCATTTTGTTGATCCTACTTTGTAATAAGTCTGAAAAAGGTTGATTATAATGAGAAATGGCTATATTTGTTCTGTTTTTGTTTTTATCTTTTTGCTTTGCTGTAAGGAGGGTATTGGCATCATCACTAAAAAATGGGAAATTGTGGGACTTATTTTAAGTTTTAATGATGAGTGCTAGACTAGCTATTATAGAGCAAAGGCAAAAAGATGTCTAGATCAAATGTATAGGTTTATTAGAGTTTGATCTTTGTATAGGTTTGATCAAACAAGCAATGTAATTAGGTCACCGATCAGATCGTGACTTTGTCTGAAGTCGATAGACTAGTTAGGAACCTGCTGAAGATTGAAGGCTGAGGGTTCAAATTCAGTTATTGAAGGCTAAGGGATCAAACTTAGTACTTAGAGTCAAGGATATGGAATCAGAATTTAGGAAAGTTTGTGATGACCTAAACTGATTACATATACCTTGTGTACAAGGTCTAAGTTCCAGATGTTAAGTGGTGATTGGAACTTAGTTATGTTCAAAATGGTGTACTCTAACTTCATAATAAAAAGTAAGATGAAAAGCAGTCAGTTGAAGTGTTATTGAAACACAACAGACTTTAGCCAGCTGATTGATATGTACATCAGCAGACTAAAATAAGTCAGATATCTGCTGAGTATAAATCTCGATTTAATCAAAGGTTACATTGGAAGATTACAAGGATAAGGATGGATTACAAGCCTTGATATTGTCAACAAATCAATGGCCAAGATGAAAAGAACGTTGGAAAGATTCAGAGGATTAACCAATGGACATAAGTCAAAGGGTGGACACGCTGAAAACTGACAAAAAGCAAACTGACAGTGTCAGTACTATGTATAGAGACAGAAAGCAAGTCAAGATGGAGACAAATCTGAAACGGCTATGTTTGAACTTCAAACATAAGTCACAGGATTCTCACCTATAAATAGAAGACTCCTGATCCAGATACAAGTGATGAAAAGTGATAATCTACTCAAAGCTATCAAGTTTCTTATCAAGAAAATCACCCTACTAACATCACTGAGCTAAAAGCTACTGATCCAGAAAACTCTTCAAGTGTAACCTACTATCAAGTTACATCAAGTTCACACACTTGAAGACATCAAGCTGCTGATCATTTCATCCTGATCAAGCTGCTGATAACTGAATCATTTACTAGATTCAACTTTTCTTTTACAAGAAACTTGCTGAAGACAGAGAATCACTTAGGTGTCAAGAACTGTTGTTTGTGGTGGAGCTGGTGAAGAGGCAATCCTACCCTTCAAGGACCAGTGGAATACTTTGGAGCAGCAATCATACATGTTTCAAATATTCAGTTTGTGAAACCATAGTCATTGGTGAAGGACAGTCAGCTTAAGGATTTTTGTAACTGCAACATCAAAGATCTCTAGTGAATTTCCTCCAACATCACAGGAGAAGAGTGGACTGACAGGATTACACCACCTGGAACCACTATAAAAAGTGCCTACTCACTTTCTGCATTTAGTATACTGATCACATCAACTTTCTGAAACTAGCAACTAAATCACACACATACACTACTGAGTATCTAATACTTAGTATCATCTTTTTAACAAGTTACAAGGCTTAATTTGAATATATTTCGCTACAACAAATCCAGTAATATCTGTTGTCATTAGACTACTGAGTGGTCGCTAGACATCGAGCGGTCAAAGAAAGCTCACGACATTCTTGAGTTTGTTAACTCCAAAAGTTTTAAGTGTTAAGTTTATTCACCCCCCCTCTAAACTTAACCAAAGCCTTTTCAAGGGACCAACACATCTAAAACATATCTAAGCATCAATCTTAACCCTAAAACCATAATTAAATCATAGGAAGAGTCTCCTACCTTTTAGCAAGCTAATCCAAGTCCAAACTTCTAGAAATCTGCAGCAAAACGATCCATTTTCACACAGAAAACCTATGTGATCAATCCAAATTCAGATTAATTTGATCACACGTTTCTATACAAACGAGACTACGAATTTAGGAGTTTAAATCCATCAACCATGTCCAAGAGCATATCTAGATCAAAAACCCTTGCCTTGACAAAGCTCCAAACTTTTTGTATTGAAACGGCGCCCTCTTCACGATGATTCCAATCCTCTACTCGAATCTGAAAACCCACATGAACTCCGTGAGTAATTGGCAAAACCCTCTTGGCCGCACCTCTTGCTCTCAAGCGCTCTCAGAGATCGTGAAAAGTCTATTTCTAATTATTGGTAGGTTATAGGCTTAATGGGATAATTATTTTCCTTAAATAACCATTCCCAAAAATAATAACCTATTATTTCTTTTAATTATAAATAATCCAGTTTTTTTCCCATATATATATATATATATATATATATATATATATATATATATCGACATATATACATATACAAATACGTAAATCCACAAAAGAAGTAAAGAATGTAATGTTTCGTTTTCGCAAAATGATACGTCTGCCCTTTTTCCGATAATCGGAATATTACAAAAATAAGAACCTAATTCCACACGTAAAAATAGGAAATCATGTCCATGTAGAGACTCGGTTTTTTTTTCCAGCTCGTTTCAGACCTGAAATTTATTTTTTCAGCTAGCATGTGAAAATTTACACGGCCTGGAGCCAGCACGTGTAAATTTACACGGGTTCAATAACATGCCACGTGCAATTTAGAAAATGGTAAAACACCATTAAACCTTGCGAATTTGTACGTTTTGGGCTTAGCCCGTGCAAATTTTCACGGTTTCATCAGTATTTCACACAATTCACAATTTGCACGTGGCATGTTAAAAACAAGAACGATACGAATAAATGTTATAGGAAATTACAACAAAAAATCTCCAACGTATTCTATGGTTAGCCTCGACCTGACGAGGTTCTTAGAAATACATGTTTTACTATGATGTTTTTGATTCCTTCCGATCACACAATCAAGGCGCCGTCAAGCTTTAATTGTCATCCTAGATAACTCGTAGAAATGTAGGTTCTCTGATTTATCTTTTGATTTATCTTTTCACTCAGCATTTTGGAAAAGCCTCCACCGATAGTGAGGCCTCCTGTAAATTTGTAACGTAAGGTCGTTTCCGCTTGCTTTGTCCAGCTTCTCTATCGATGTGGATTGTCGTACAATTTGAAACATAATTTTTTTTTTAAATCAAAACATACCAATACAAATGTTGATAAAAAAAAAAGCACCATACTTTGCAATTTTAACCACAACTTATAAAACCAGAAACGCATGTTACAAATTGGCATACAAATTTGTAGTGTGCCTTTTATATTACATATCAACTAATCAATCATCAATGGAAGAAATGGTGATTGTTTGTGTATGGTTGTGTGTTCATGTATATGTGAGTGATTGTATGTAAATTTGTAACACGTGCCACAACTTACAAAACCATGCATACATGTGACAAATTTATACATGAACACACGCCAATAGATAGACCATATACAAATATTTTTTTCAGAACTTTCATGTACATATTTAGGCTAGGCAAGGCCCATACCCCAGTGGTCACCGTTGAGGGTTTACCCTGGCCTCCAGTGGAAGGACCCGGGTTCGATTCCCCCCCGTAGTTTAATTAAAATCTTTCGTATCCCGCCAAAAAAAATATACATATTTACACATATACAAACATATATATATATATATATATATATATATATATATATATATATATATATATATATATATACACTACCTCCGTCCCAAAATGTAAATATGTTTAGAGTTTTTCACACAGATTAAAAAAATGGTTAACTGTCATTAATTTTGATGTAAAAGTGTAGAATACCCTTTGACCTCATTAATGTAATAGTTACTATAAAGTAGGTGAATATTTAATAAATTATGGGTAAAAGAAGAAAATATAATAAATGCTCCTTTAATATTCTAAATTAACTTATATTATGGGACAAATTCAAAAAACTAAACGGACTTATATTTTGGGACGGATGTAGTACATATGTATGTATGTATGTATGTATGTATGTATGTGTAAACATGTATATGGTCTTATGTGTATTTTTGGATACATACGTGTGATAAGTCGGTGATTAATAGTTAACATGTAATAGAAACACTATAATATTCATACATACTTAGAGTATTTATATATGACGTGATATACATACATACATACACACACACCTAATATTCATAGTGTAATATTCTCGATTTAAGGAAAGGAAAGGCGTGTCGATTCATGGAAACGAAATATTATATTTATTTCTTTTATGGATTTAAAGTTTTATAAATAACTATATATATATATATATATATATGTATATATATATATATATATATGTATATACATATATCTAAGGAGGACTGAATGGTAATTAAAAGATAATTAAGGGTTTTATGGAGAAAATAGTGGGGAGAGATTTTATTTGGGAAAATAAATCTCCCACTAGTTAGTTCTTTTGCCAGAAACTTTGAAAGAATAGATTTCCTGCATGTTGGAGAGCAAAGGAGAGGCAAGGATACTCCTTCAGAATTCTAAGTGATTACTTGGTGGTTTTCAGATTCAAGTAGGGCACCGAATCGTGAGGAGACAAGGATCGTTTTGATAGCAAGTTTTCAGGTTTTCTTCAAGGAAACTGAAACTAAAGATGAAGTACTGACACAAGCCGACTCTATCAAATTCTACTTCAATGAGCTTGTGAGGATTCAGAAAGACGACCTAAGTGTATTCGGGAAAGTTTTGAAGTCAATGGAAGAAAGCAGAACTAAAAGAAATAAACATGGAGAAGAAGCTGAACAGTGTCAAGGCAGACTGTCATGATACTCTAATCGCCATCAGAAAAACAACCATTGAATATGAGGCAAGAAAAACTGAGACTCAAGAAAAATGGGAAGGCATTCTCAATAATGTGCTTGATAGATTGATCTTACTGGAGAATGTGATGAAGGACTTAGTTGTAGCTCAAACCATATTGTCATCAAATCAGCAGCACCTGAACTCTTACATCAGGAGCTTGATCAACAAAGATGATTTCAATAAGGGGGAAAGTTTGGACTTGTTAAAATGTATTGATGAGAAACTGATTGAGCTGAAGAAAGCTATAGGTGAGCTCACTGATGAGGAAATGGAACTGATTGCAAAGTTCTCAGAGCCAACTGAGAAAAGACCGCTCTAGACTCTCAAATGTATAATGTTTTCAAAGATCTACCTATTTGAAGATGTCTAAATCGTCACGGGTGTCCTTGCGGTGTATAGATGGTGGATATCTGGCTGTATTTAAGGTGTGGTGTTATTCCGGCGGGTGGTGGTATGGAGAGAGTTAGAATGGAGAGAGCTTTGGCTTGCAAGTATAGTGTGTATTTCATATATCACATCCTTTTCTAGCTTACAATGACCACCCCTTTTATAGAGGGGGGTAACTTAGGGAATAAGTAATCTATTAGACATTCCACTAACAGATAGGTTTAACTTAGATATTTAAGTAAGACGAAATATCTAAGATACAAGTGGGGAAAAGATCTTGATCAACCGGCCATCTCTGCGAGGTCGCGAGAGAGCAAGCCTTTTCCTCGCCTCGTCCCTTGGCGCCCTTCTTGACTTGCACGGGGCCGCAAAAGCCTTGGTCGCGGCGAGGTGAAACACAGTGGCCGCCCACTTTGCGATCTCTTCTGTCATGCCGGAGGATGGCCGCAGTGGGTTGTCTCCCACTGTTGAGGTGGTGGAATTATTTATATCCATCAATGGCCCCCTACTCCGTGCTTTAATGATATTCCCTGAGGATATGAAGGATGGAGTAATTATCAACACCTTTTATGGCCTCGTCGTCGGATGCGACTTGTACACTTAGGGCCGTGCTTTCAAAGCATGCGACCTCAAAGTAACTTTAGGTCGATTTTGCGGCTGGTCGTGCGATGCGACTTGTTCGCTAAGGGCGTGCTTTCAAAGCATGCGACCTCAAAGCAACTCTGGGCCTATTTTTTTTGCGACCTTGTCAAATCGATGCGACTTGTTCGCTAAGAGCCGTGCTTTCAAAGCATGCGACCTCAAAGCAACTCTGGGTCTATTTTTTGCGACCTTGTCGTGCGATGCGACTTGTTCGCTAAGGGCGTGCTTTCAAAGCATGCGACCTCTAAGCAACTCTGGGCTGCTTTTTTGCGACCTTGTCGTCTGCGATGCGACTTGTTCGCTAAGGGCGTGCTTTCAAAGCATGCGACCTCAAAGCAACTCTGGGCTGCATTTTTTGCGACCTTGTAAATGCGATGCGACTTGTTCGCTAAGGGCGTGCTTTCAAAGCATGCGACCTCAAAGCAACTCTGGGTCTATTTTTTGCGACCTTGTAAATGCGATGCGACTTGTTCGCTAAGGGCCATGCTTTCAAAGCATGCGACCTCAAAGCAACTCTGGGTCTATTTTTGCGACCTTGTCAAATCGATGCGACTTGTTCGCTAAGGGCGTGCTTTCAAAGCATGCGACCTCAAAGCAACTCTGGGTCTATTTTTTGCGACCTTGTCGCCTGCGATCGCGCGACTTGTTCGCTAAGGGCCGTGCTTTCAAAGCATGCGACCTCAAAGCAACTCTGGGCCTATTTTGGGGCGAGGTCGTCAATAGTGGTGGCGTCGACCCTCTACAGGTTTTCTCTGCGGAATGATGCGGCCGTTTGAGAAGCGCCTGAAGTAGTTGCGTGGGTCTTGATAGGGCGCCACCGTATTCAAAGCCCGACAAGCTGCCCGCCTAATCTGAACCGTTGGATGAAGCGTTCCCAACCGTACGATCGTGGCCCCCTTGCCTATATAAAGCTTTCGCTCCTCACCCTTCACACTTTTAGCGTTTCTTACTTTCTCCGTTGCTTGCTGTTTTAGAATTCTCAAGTTTTTGGCAGAGCTTTTGAAGGTTCAACGGCGTTCTGCGGTGGTTCTAGGATTTCACGGCGGTTCTTTTGAAGATTCGGCTACCTCCTTGAGTATTTCCGATTTTTACGCGGTTTTCCAATCTTTCTCGACCAAATCGGTAAGAAATCCTTTCTGTCAACTTGTTTACTCATCCATCCCTGCCTTGTTTTTCCATACATATCAATTTGTCATTCTTTTTGCTATGGAGATGCAATATTGTCTTGTTTCGATTAAAAGCGGGGATTTTTCTGAGGAGAGATTATAGCTTTCTGGGAAAATTGGGGTTTCACCCGCTCCCTGCTATCCTCTGTAATTTTATTTGCGATCTCTTGCAAAAGCGGAGGAGGCGGTATTGAAGTGGAGTGCGATCACCTTCTGGGCTAATTTATTATTATACCAGTGCGAAAGCTCCACCTTTTTCCTCCCTTGTTTTTGCGAGGATGTCGGGGAATGATTATTACAGCGGCGACTACGGAAAAGGAGGTTTATGATTATCGCCGAGGATGACCCCATATTATCTGCGGCCTCGGTTGGCGATCTTGGGCGAGGTTGAAGTGGAAAGTACTCGCAGATATTGGCGAGATTCACTGGCGATGAGGTCGCTACTATAGATGCCGACCCCTTTTGAATTGGAGGCCTTCGTCTTTGCTAGAAATCCGCCCGCGTGAAGCGAACCTTAAGGAGAAGGCTCGGGCTCAAAAGTCTCCCACTTGTTCATGGGGCTGAAAAGATCGCGTCCCGGTCGAAGGACAAAGCTGCGGTCCAGTACTAGCGGCGCTCCCGACCATGACGAAGCTTATGTTCAAGGCGCGCGCAGATTCACGAGTTAATGGGGTCAGTGAGGATGAAAATCTTTGAATTGCCTCGGAAGGATATCCGGAGGCCCATAAAAGCGAAGAAGAGAAAAGTTGCGAGCCAAACCATGGCGGTTGGTGAGGGCGCGCGACCGATACCCGGTCGAAGAGCTCTCGTCCTAACAATCCACGAAGCTATGCGAGTTTGCGATCATGGCGGCGTATGAGAAGGGCGTTGATAAGAAATGGTCCCGGTGTGCAAGAGCGGCAATCTCAGCAGGACCATTAATAGCATATTCGGTATCGACACCCGTGTGTATCGGTTTTCTTTTTCGATTATAAGAAAGAGTCCGATAAGTTTAAACCGGGGACCATAAGGATTACGTAAGTGCGCGTCGCTCGAGGACACCCCTTATTCTCCACTTCCATCATTTGTGTGCGGGTGCGAGACCGCCTTTCGATCCTTTCTTTGTGAAGATCTGCAGGAGATCGAGCGCTTCCCTACGATTTTGCCGTCGGGGCTATTATCCGATTGATGGCCTTTACCGTTATGTGCGGATTACGAAGATCGAGCCAGCGTTGACTTTCTTGGGGCAATTTTATTCATACGTGGGACGTCTATTCTGGACAAGTCTCCACGAGGCGAAGACTCCCCGCCTACTATTCCCGCTTCCCAATAAGTTTCACAAGTAGTGGGGCGGCGTGGTCTTGAAAAGTCAGTCGAAGGTAGGTTGGCCTTTTCTAGAAGCGAAGTTCGCGGAGGCAAATCCACGCTTTTAATCCTCGACCCCCCACTGTGAGTGGCGGCGCTACGTAAAGGGGTGATGACATTAATTCGATCGGACGGGCGGCGCCATCTCGGAGAAATATTTCTTGGGTTGAACTTCTTGATCTGGCCGAGCCTTTTGTATGTATGGCGGGCCTAGTGGGCGAGGGGAATGCCGCGCCTTTGAGTACGAATGGGACACGAGCTGCGATCCGATTTGGGTTGGTGGTTGTCATATCAACAAATGTTTCCCCTCCGAGTGCCCGGAATGCGGGGCGATCTATCATAGGCCGCTTTGTAACTTTCTTTGTCCACTTGTATTTATTTGTAAATGTTCGTTTTGTTTTGTTGGGCTCTAAACTGCTTTCTTTTTGTAGGTATGGATCCAAATGCTCGCAGGGCTCACCGAAACAAGCTTAATGCGGAGGCAGACAAGGCGGCCAATGCTCGACAGGAGGCTTTGAAGAAAGCTCTAGGGATGGTGCCCGAAGCGTAGGCGCCTCGATTGTCGAAGAGACACATAACCGGAAGGCTGCGACCTCTTACGCCCTTGTTGCGACTTCCTGCCGCCCTTGTTGCGGGCCCAGTCGGTGGTGCCTCAAAAGACTCATCCCCCTATTAAAAAGTCGCACGGGTGAAGCGACCTCAACGAAGAGAAGGCGAAGGATGATCGCCCACCCAAGCAGTCCGCTCGGCCGGCGCATCTTGAAGAAGTTGAAACTCCGGTGGAGAAAAGCGCACCACCGAGGCAGCGCCACAAAAACTTTGCCTCGAGGTTATCTTGGGAAAGAGGCCCTCTGGTTGGATCGAGCTTCACCGGGGTCTCGACTGTCCAAAGCTCGCCCAGATTAGCGAAGCAATTGCCGATGTGATTCCTCTAGGGCCACTTCCCTATGGTATCACGATCTTGTTCAAGTGGAGATTGGCCGGGCATATTAGCCGGCTTTGCGGCTCAAGACAACTCTCCGCCTCAAGATGAGATTGCTGAAATTAGAGATCTCGGTGGGCGATTCGGGCTTCTTTGCTTCTCTGTAAGTTTTTTTTTTTTTTTTTTTTTTTTTTGCTAAGCGCCTCTGTTTTCCATGGCTCGGTGCTCGTTTAAATAAGGGTACTTGAGGGCGAGAGGCGCGAGGCGAGAGGTGAAAAAGTGACGGCGCTTGGTTGAGGCGGCGTGATAAAGCGAGGGTTACCGCCGAAAGAAAGGCTAAGCATGCTGGTGGCGAGGTGAGAAGATGAAAGCAATCATGGAGGAGCACTCTAAATTGAATATTTGAGATCAATGAGAAAGTTGCATCTTTGACAAAGGATCATGCGGGGCGCGAGGAGGAGATCGCGCGTTGAGGTTAAGCTTCTTTGGCGGAGACGGGCGCCAAAGAATTTCTTGAGAAAGCTATTGAGGAAGGCTGAAGAAAAGCGGTGAGAGGTGTCGAGGAGGCCAAGTCTGGGGCCGTCGCGCCTACAAGAAGTCGGATGACTTCTTCGACCTTATAGAGAATAGCTTTGACCAGGGCTTTAGTCACCTAGCTCATACATATCTGGGTGATCGAGGCGGGGGCACATCACTCTGGAAGATATCTTTGCGGTGGGTGAACACGCATCAAGGTCATCCCGATTTAGTGGTCTTTCACCCGGAAATCCCTTATGCAAGCGAGCTCGTTACCTCGATTGGTGAGCAGCTTAAACCTTGGCGAGCTGTTTGGGATCTGCTCTGTTAATCCTGTAAACTTTGAGATGTTGAAGAAGCCTCCGCCCTCCGAGCAAAGCGACGATTTTACCGACACCCGCCTACTCCGCATGCTTTCTAGATTTCTTGGACTTTTCTGCGAGCTCTTTGAAAATTTGATTTGTAACTTTGACTATTTACTTTTGTGATTTGGTGAATCTTGATTTGTAATATCTTGACAATTTATTTTCTGCATTTTTCAATTTATAAAACTTGGCTTTTCCTGTCGCTGATTCGATCTGGCGGCCTTTCGCGAGGTCTGTGACAGGTTATTTTATTCTCTGTGCTGTCCTCTTGATTCGTGCGAGGTTGCTTAATAATTTGGCGGCGTCAAGCAGTCATGAAACGTCGTCGTCTCGTTCTAACCATAGTCGCTGCAGCGGCGCTAATTTTTCAAAGTTTTGGCCTTATTGAGAAGCGGTGCTTTTGCCGGAAGATAGAGCTGTTTAAGCGACCTTTGGTTGTGTCATTAACGCAGAGTTATGACCCCTAATGACTAGGTGTCGGTTATAATTGTAGCCATAAATTTCGGTCTCTTTATGGTGCGGCGCTCTGTTGCCTTGGTTTTGAGGCGGTTGCATATCGGCCCTAGGATCGATTAATCCCAACCGTTGATTATATCCCTTCTACGGTATAAAAGGGGTTACTTTGGAACTCACTCTACCTCTTGCCTCATCTTGAATTTGCTTTCTTTCTCCTCAATCGTTCATTATCCTCTTCACCGTTTATCCACGACTCTATGTCTCATCCAGGGAAGCGGCCGAGGTTCGGATATGGAAAGCTCGTCCTATCCGGGATGTTTCTCCTTTTTCACCCTTGCCTCCCCGTAGCCAAGGATTATTTGCAGGATTATTTTAAGTGGCGTGATATATTATGAGGAGAGGGCTTAAATGAACAACGAATAGAAAGCGGCTCCATCTTGCGCGTTCGGCTTTACAGGTGGTGGGAATTTATTCTTTGAGCCTCAGGAGGCGGTTAATGTTACCATAATCGGGAATTTTATTCCGTGTTATGCAGGGTAGCCTCTGGCGGGGCTGTGGCGACATTTCTCTCGGGGTGTCCCGTTATCTTTACTCGGAGAGAATTAACCAAGTTTTTAACATACCGCTATAAATCCCTCCTCCCGTTTATGAGATCGCTGGGACCTTGCGGATGAGGAAAATAAGCGGTCGTCTAGGTATTGCAATGTGCATTTGTTCCCGAGAATCGGCGGGTTTGGTCTTTAGGAGGTATTGCGTCCGACCTCTCTCATGGCGATCGTGAGTGGAAGAAGTTTATAAATTCAGCGCTCTTATTTTTGCCGATCTTGATGTTGTTAGTGAGAGCGGCGCTCATACACTGCGCCGCATTCGCGACCATCAGTGGATATAGGCGGGAGTGTTGATCCATCGCGAGGCACTAAGATATGTGTGCTCGGTGGTTCAAGGTCGCCGTGTGTGCTTGGTCGCCGCATGCCTTTCGCATCGCCGATAACCAAATTATGCGATGGCGCCAGGGGTCCCTTCCATACTCTCGACCGATATGTTTGAAAAAACTTATCCGGTGGAGCCCTTTGCAAGCGTGGTGTCGTTTTGGACCTCATACATGTGATCGGAGGAAGATAACCATCCTGCGAGTTGATGGAAGTTTGTCCAGGCTTGATCGATATGTTTGAAAAAACTTTTCATCGTCATTTTTTTTTTTTTTTTTTTTTTGATGATGGCGATTTAAAAGACAAGAATGTAAATACAATTTGGAAAAACGACTTTATTTGAATTGGCTTGTTACATATAGTATTTTTCAGTTATGCGCATGCCATGGCCTATTATACTCGCGGCCCTCCTTGTCACTTAGCATGTCGTCCCTTTTTGATAACTCGCGAAATCCGTAGAGGCCCTCGATTTTCCGATAGCTTTCCTTTTTTAGCCGTGGCCCGCGGCTTGTCTTTTTGTAAGCGTAATCTCCGGCCGGCGAAGTGATGATTGCGAATCGTTTGTCGTGATGACGCTTTGCCGCTGTTTATAATTGACTAGGCATTTGTATGCCTGGATGCGCCGTTCCTCTACTAGATCAAGCTCGAGTTCTGGCGCATTTGTGTTATTGACCTCATTTGTAAAAAGCGACCCAGGGCTTGGTAAGGCCATTTCCACGGCGCCATAGCCTCGAGATCCATATGTTAAAGCAAAGGAGTTTCCCTCATTGTGATTTTTCGCGGCGTCTGAGTGCCCATAGAGCATTTGGAAGGTGATCCGGCCCGGTGGCTGCTTTCTCACCAGGCTCTTCTTTAACACACTTAGGACTGTTTGTTGGCATTTTCGGCTTGCCCGTTCCGCTGCGGGTAGCACACGGATGATTGCCAATGTTTAACATTGTTCTCTTCACAAAATCTGTCGAATTCGTCTCTGAATTGAGGTCCGTGATCGGAAACCATCACTCTTGGAACACCAAATCTTGTCCATATTTGATCGAGCAAAAGTATGTTATGTCCCTGGTATTGGTTTTACCAAGGCCTTAGCCTCGACCCATTTAGTAAAATAATCCACGCGACGACCACGTATTCGCAACCCGAGCGACCCTTCTTCAAGGGTCCGATGAGGTCGATCGCCCACATGTCGAAAGGCCAGGCAGCTACCACTATGCTTTGTTCGACTGAGGGTAGCCTGGGGATACTTGCGAACCTCTGGCAAGCATCACATGCTCACGGTATAAGATTTGGCGTCTTACGCTAATTTCGGCCAATAATATCCGGCTAGAAGTACCATACGTGCTAGTGTTCGATTGGAGAGATGGCGCGCACATTCCTCATATAGCTCTGTTAGGATTCCCGTTACCTCCTCGGTCGTCGCGCATCGCGAAGGGTTTCGAGAATGAATGACGGTAAAGCACGTCGTCCATAATCGTATATCTTGCGGCCCTTCTTACTAAGGCCTTAGCTTTGCAAGGGTCATTTGGAAGCTCTCTAACTCAATATAAGACTTCATGATGTCGACCCAACAAGTGTTCTTGGGTTGGAAATCCATGATCTCGAAATCTGGGAGATGGCGGGTTCCGATAGGTGTTCGACCATGATGCTAGGATCGCACGACGCGTCTTATTTGGTTAATTTGGATAAGTAGTACGCCCTATGATTGTCCTCTCGAGGATGTTTTTGAATTGACAATATGTGAAATTTGCTTTGAGTCTTTTAGCGAGGTTAATATACCTTTGTAAAATTTCGCAATGAATGCCAAATGACCCATTGATTTGATTCACCACCAAGCTGTGAGTCGCAAAATACTTGTATATTTTCGACTTTCATGGCTTTGGCGAGTTTCAACCAAAGCAATGGCGGCCTCGTACGCGCTGGTTGTTAGGCGGTGAAATCAAATCTCGAGCTGCTCAATTTCTTACGATGTGCCCGGTTCTATGAGATTATTCCCGCGCCACACCGCTTTGTGATTAGCGGAGCCATCAACGTAGAGCGCCAGCGGTGACTTGGCACGATAGGCTCGTCCTCTGTGGTGACCCTATCTTGGTCGCGTTCGGAGAGCATTTGCTCTTTCACCTCTTCGTTGAAGCTTGTTTACGCTATGAAATGCAGGAGAGCTGGGCCTTTACTGACCTTCCGGGGCTCATATCGGATATCGAACTCGATAAGCTCGATGGCCCGTGAGACAATCGACCAGACAGTACAGTTTGTGAAGAACTGTCTTAGCGATGCATTTGATAATACTACGATGGTGTGCGATGAAAAGTAAGCCCTTAATTTGCGGCGGCTATAACAACACAATAAGCCAACTTTTCTATATTAAAATAACGACTTTCAACGGGGCTTAGAGCTTTGGAAACATAAAAAGCAAGCCTGCGAGCCTTCCTCCTCTTTTACAAGTCTTTGCGGCTACGGCCCTATCGAGGTTTGCCAAATATAAAAGCAGTATCCCGAGCCTCAAAATTCAGTTTGCTGTGGCGGTCTTGACAAGTATTCTTTGAGGTCTTTAAATGCAGGAGCATTCCATTTGTCCAAAGGAAGGTATCGGCCCTTCTGAATTTTGAAGAAAGCGGACTTCTTTCTGCAGATTTGAGACAAACCTACCCAGTGTGATCCTGCCGTTGAGCATTTGTACTTCTTTAATCTTGGTAGGCTCGCTCATGTTGACCAGGGCCTCGATTTTTTGGGATTTGCCTCGATCCCCTTTGACTTACCATAAAGCCCGAAAATTTCCTGCTGGACCCCAAAAGTGCATTTTCGTAGGTTTAGTTTCATTGAGTGATTCTTCACGTTTGCAAAGGTTTCGCGAAGGTCCTCAGGGTGATCTTGGCGACTTGATTTCACGACCATGTCATCAATGTAGGCCTCCGTGTTCTTGCCTATCTCTGCGTGCTAAAACTCTGTTTACCATTCTCGATAGGTTGAGCTGCGTTCTTTAGGCCAAGCGGCATCATCTCATAGTAATATAGCCCGCGGCGGCCACGAAGGCCGTCGGCTCCTTATCTTCATCGGCCATTTTGACCTGGTGGTAGCCGGAATAGGCGTCCAGAAAGCTTAAGGTTTCAAAACCCGCGATCCCATCCACCATTTTATCGATTCGAGGGAGCGCGTAGGGGTCCTTGGGGCAAGCTTTGTTTAGATCGGTGAAGTCGACGCACATCCGCCACTTGCCGTTGTGTTTTTCACCATTACTACATTTGCCGCCAGGTGGGATATTGAAGCTCTTTAATTATGCCGCGCTAAAAGTTTCTCGACCTCAATTTTTATTGCGACCTCTTTTTCTGTAGAGAATTGACGCGCCCTTTGTTGTATTGGCTTGAAGTTGGGATCGACACTCAGGTTATGCAAGGCGACCTCCGATTCCACACCTCTCATATCAGTTACCTCCCAGGCGAATGCGTCCAAGTTTGCTTTCAGAAGCTCGATCAGTTCCTCCCTTTCTTCCTTGGTAGTCCTCGATCCTATTTTTATCTTTTGATCGGGATATTTGTCGTTTATTATAACCTCGATCAACTCGTCTTCGGCAGTGAAGTCGGGCTCGTCCCGAACTTGCAATGTTTCTACCTCTACGGCCTTCTCCGGGATTTCTTTCATCATAGCAATCTGATCCGTAGCCGTGTTAAGACCATCCAGTCGGGGTCGCTTAGAATCGACCCTGTTTTTGGTCATATAGTCGAGGAAAGCTCCAGGTCGGCTGATGGCGACCCCAACTTCTTCCCCTACGTGAAATTTGACCCGTTGGTGAGAGCGGACGCCACCATTTGGAACTTCTTCATATTTGGGTTTCCCAAAATCATGTTGTAGTAAGAGAGGCGGTCGATTACCAAGAAAGTTATTATCTCCGTTCTCACTGGGCTCATAGTCGCCCAAAATGATATTGAGGTCGATCGTGCCTTTGACCCGTCTTGTGTCGTTGGTAAAACCGAGGACCCCAAGGTAGGGTTTTAACTTGGCCTCCCCGAATCCGATCTGTTTTAAACAGTCGAAATAGATGACGTCGCGGCCGGCCCCTGTGTCGACCATTACTCGGTTGACGCCGTGCTTGTCGTTCACCCCCACCTTTAGAATGAGGGGTATCTCCATAGGCCCTTGGATTGTTGTCGGCTCGCTTTTGTGAATATGATTCCCTTCTCATTCTCTCCCAACACAATCGCTTTTGAAGCCGCGGGTATTGATTTGATTTATCCGAGATTTGATTGATGGTTCTTTGGGAATATTCCGTGGATGACTGAACCTCTCTCGATAGCGCGAGTTGGCGTCCTGGCCCCGGGAGTGTTGTTTCCCTCGCGTTTATACTTATTGGCTGGTCCTCACGGATCGGCCTTTCTATCTCGCGCCTCGGGGTGAAGCATTCATCGGTGATGTGGCCATGGTCCTTGTGATAGTCGCGAGATTTGGATTTATCGCGGCTATCAGGATCGCCCTCATAGGCTTGGGTTTGTCGAAATGTTCACGAATTTCAAAGCGATATTTGGGATGCTTTGGTGTTGGCGGGGTAAAATTATCCTCGCTAAATTTATGCGGCTTCTTTACCTCACGATCGCGATTAGTATCTCGTCCCTTTTCCTTTTTACGGTCATCTCGCGATCCTCTTCCGGCGACGTGGCTCGCCTTAGGCTTTGCTTTCCCCTTGAGATGGCGCCTCGGCCGACCCCCATCATTACGGCCCTTTCTAACATCTCACGAGACCCGCTTTGGGGGCGCGCAGATTGAATTCGATTTTCATCGGGCCTTTGGCGATTCCGGTGAGGAAACACGTTATGACCGCATAAATGCGGAATGTTCCTTGTTTGATCATTTATTACGACGAACCGTTAAGTAATACTCTTTTCGGATTCATGCCCTCCCATACGAACCTCATATAGGTCCTCAATGGTTTTCTTTGGCACTTGCTTGCCGATTCAAACTCTCGACAAACTTTTCCGACAAATCCTCCCAACTTTCAACCGAGCGCGAGAAGCCCGCGTATCGGGCGCGACCCTATCTCGCATCTTTCGCCAACCAATGCGATGCACCGGCGGATTTATTTTGTGTAGCAAGGGTGATGACGACCCTGGGGCGCGGTGAGCGATCGTTTGGGCATGAATTTCCATTGTAATAGTTATAGCGGGATAACTAACCTTTTCTCTTTGGGAGGCAATGTTTGGTAATCCTTTGGCGAGTACGTCGATCCCGAAATTGGGGCGACTTTCTCGACGGGCCTCGACTTTTTAATTACGCAAGCTCTTTTCTCATTACCTCCATACATTCCGCCAAAAATAGGGTCGATTACGGGGTCGCGCGTGCTTGCGTATCGGCTCGCTCCGTTCTCTGCGCTCACGATTCCCCATGATCTCGTGATCCCTCTTGGTGGGCCCTCTTTTCCACGATAATTATCGTGCATCTTGTGCGTGTCTATCTGCTTTGGATGGGCATCTCTTCTCTAGGAAAAATTTGAGGCGACTTGGAAGTGAGGCCTTGTCCTTCTCACCCAACCTATTAAGCGCGGACCCTTTGTCGATCCTCTTTCCTTTTTGATGGTCGCGATCTTGGGGGCCGAGGTTCGTGGAATTTCTTTCCTCGGTCCATAGCGACTGAAGAGTGCACACTCTCTCTACGTCGATCTCTTTGAATTTGGCTCTGGCGGCCAGTGCGTGCGACCGCAAGAGGGATTCGTTTGGGAGGATTTTGGGGTCGAATCGTCATAGGGGCTGGCCCTTAGCCACCAGGCGGGGGGTGGTGAGATACATAGTTTTGGCGTACTGGCGTATTCCCTCATTTCGGCGACCTCTGGGTCCTCACGAAAGCCGGTTGTATTTACGGGATTGATCTTTGGCTTTCTTTGTGACTTCTCTCTGCGAGTTCCATCTAGGGCAACAACGACCTCTTTCGACTTGGTTTTTGATTAATGACATTTCGGCGTCGCTGGGTGCTAAGACCCCTCTGCGGGATCCTTCTCCTTCTGCAGGGAGATTGTCTAGCGTTTCTCCTGCGCCTTCCCCACGAGCTTGATGTAGCATAGTACCTTTTGCAGGGGTTTGGGGTGTTAGGTGTCCTTTACTTCCGGCCATCTCTGTGGGGTGGCTTTTCAAGGGAAGTAGCGGTAAGAGAGGTAATTTGTGCGTGTTAGCCCTAAGAGAATGATTTTATCAAAAGGGGCGTTTCTGGGTGTGAGTTTTTGATGTTGGAAAAGGTCACCTTTTTGAGCGATTTCTTTGGTAAAGGGAAGAAATAAAGGCAGTTCGAGGACTTTCTTTGTAAGATTATCTCCTCCTTAATAAGAGTTCCAGGTGACCTTTTACACAATCGGTTCCCGGTAACGGAGCCAACTGAAGATGTCTAAATCGTCACGGGTGTCCTTGCGGTGTATAGATGGTGGATATCTGGCTGTATTTAAGGTGTGGTGTTATTCCGGCGGGTGGTGGTATGGAGAGAGTTAGAATGGAGAGAGCTTTGGCTTGCAAGTATAGTGTGTATTTCATATATCACATCCTTTTCTAGCTTACAATGACCACCCCTTTTATAGAGGGGGGTAACTTAGGGAATAAGTAATCTATTAGACATTCCACTAACAGATAGGTTTAACTTAGATATTTAAGTAAGACGAAATATCTAAGATACAAGTGGGGAAAAGATCTTGATCAACCGGCGGCCATCTCTCTGAGGTCGCGAGGAGCAAGCCTTTTCCTGCCTCGTCCCCTTGGCGCCCCTTCTTGACTTGCCTGGGGCCGCAAAAGCCTTGGTCGCGGCGAGGTGAAACACAGTGGCCGCCCACTTTGCGATCTCTTCTGTCATGCCGGAGGATGGCCGCAGTGGGTTGTCTCCCACTGTTGAGGTGGTGGAATTATTTATATCCATCACTATTCAAAAAGGAGTATCAAGGGAACAAGCCCTAGAGACATTTCTGCACATGCAAAAGGTTCTTTTGCACTATTGGAACAAGCTGTCAAAATGGGAGAAAGATGGCACTCTAGATAAAGTCTCAGATCAGGTTGAAAAGACTGAACCTGAGTTTGTTCAGAACTTACTGAAGACAGCCACAAGTGAAAGACTAAGGAGATCTGTTTTCGTGTTTACGGTGTTATTCAAAAGCAAGTTTTTCAGCAAGCACAATATGACAGATTCATGGAACATTTGGGCGAATATACATGGAATTGAGAGCACAAAAACTAACTTGGCTATGAAAGAAGTTGCTGAGATCTTTGACATCAAGTTAAGTGAACCTGGTCAAGAGATAGGAAAAGAAACTGAAAATTAATTTCTTTTCATGTATTTGTACTTTAATACCCTGTAATTCAGTTATCAATAAAATCTTAGTTTCTCAGTTCTTCGTGTTCTTTACTTTGTTTTGCCCTTATCTTTTTTGCATTGCTTTTAAGGAGGGTATTGATATCATCAAAAATGGGGAAATTGTTGGAAATAAAATTTATGTTTTGATGATGATTCATCGATTATTTTAATTATCTTATTTAACCCCATTGATGAAGTGTCATAACTAGTCGCTATAAAGTGCAAAGCTTAAAAGATGTCTAGAAATCAATGTATAGGATTTAATAAGTCGATATTTGTATAAGTTAAATCAGACAAGAGCTGTAATAGATCTAGGATCGAGGCGAGAAAACGAAGCGGCTTATTGAATCGAGTTCATGGCGAAGATTAATCAATTGATAGAAACTGACTAAGAGCACACCAACTGAAGGCTGAGGGATCAGACTCAGTTATAGAAGAAGGTAAGTTTGATGAGGGACACAGACTCGGTTGACTTATCTAGAACTAAAGGCTGAGAGTTCAATTTCAATTATTGAAGATTGAAGAACTGAGGGTTCAAACTCAGTTTTGAAGACTAAAGCCGAGACTATAAAGTTAGAATTCAGGGAAGACTGTGATGACCTGAACTGACTTTATGGATCTTGACAAGAAGACCTAAGTATCATAAGGACAATGATATCTTAGCTGAGTTATGAGTTATGGTGTACTCTGATTAAGTCAATAGTAATCAGATGTGAAATGGAGTACTGAGTTTTTAAAGAAGAGTAAAAACTCAGTTAATGCTCTTGAGCTGAAACTGACTAAGATAAGGTTTCAAGCTAAGGTCAAGGAAAGCTGAAGGAAAATCTGACCGTTATAAAGCAGACAATTTTATTGATCGAATGTAATTGTCAAAAAGACACTGACATTCATCAGAATAAGCAGGACCACCAACGGATACAAGAATTCAAGTTCTAACGTTCAAATTTAGCTAACCATTGAAGAAACCCCTATAAATAGCCTACTTCTACCACTAGAAGTGGTGTGGAATTCTAAGAATTAATCTAGTCAAGAAAGTTTATATCAAGGGGGAAAGTAAATCAAAAGAATTCCTGCTAAGTACTTTATTGCAAGATCAAGAAATCTTCAAGTGTTCATAAGCATTCAAAGAAAGATCAAGATCAAACATTTGAAGAAAGATAGAGTTGAACGTATCATATATATCTAGAATAAGAAGCTCAAAACACAATTGAATCACAGTCATTGATTCAAGTCTCAACTTTGATTCTATCAAAGGTTTGGACTGTGAAACACCAAGAAGGTGTGAAGGACAGTTGAGTGCAGTCAGGAAGACTGTGTTTGTGTTGAGCTGGTGAAGAGGCAATTCTACCTTCTAAGGACCAGTGTAGCAAGCTTAGTTCAAACAGCAATTCTACCTGTTGAAGACTGAAGCTGGAAGATTGTGAAGCTAGGGATTAGTGAAGGACAATCAAGTGTTTAGAACTTACTTTGTGTCTTGTAACTGTAAACCTCAAGAACATAGTGGATTTGGCCTCCTACATCACAGGGGAAGAGAGGACTGAATGGATTACACCACCTGGAACCTCTATGATTCTTGTTTTATTTACTTACTTATGTTACGCATTTACTTATTGCATCTAAGTATACATCACATCTAATCACACTCAGCAAACTTAAGAAACTGATTCAGCACACACTACATTGCATTATACAAACTGATAAACTCGAGATTTATTTAAAGGCTTAACTTAATCCCCTGCCGGTTAACTCAGTTAAGGATAAGTCAATTCTGACATACACTCAGCTATGTTAGCTTAACTCCACACAAGTTTAAAGTTGAACTCAATATGCACAAGATTCGATTTTGGTTAGGTTTTGGGGACAAGTTTATTCAACCCCCCCCGCCTAAACTTGTGCTAGCCTTTCCAAGGACCAACAACCAGAAATATTCCAGAGATAAGAATCCTAAACCCAAAAATGTTAATCATTCTAGGGATACATATCTCAGGGGGAAAGGTAGATTGTTCCCTACTGATGAAGATTGGAATACTCCTGCCCCTGCTGCTAAAAACAATAGACATAACCATAATGCAAGGGTAAAACCTCAATAATGGAATCAGTAGAGGACTCAGCAGATGACTTATTTGAGACCTCAGCAGACACCTCAGCAGACTCTACAATACAGGATTGTTCCTAACAAACAGCAACCTTATGGTTATGTGATGATGGTCAATTTACATGATTAATTATCTATTTATTACCCCCGATTCTAGCTTAAATGGGCTTTAAGTGGTTAATAATTAGTCGTCTCGTGCATAAATTACACCCGAACCAATTTACGACTCGTTATTATGTAATTAGCCATTTTATCATATTATTTGATATTACAAGCCTTGTTTTATGTCTTATTTATAGTGGGCTGATTCGGAAGCAATTTAGCTGGACTTCGGATTGGATAAAAGCACCAAGACGGACCAGGAACGGATCAGGCAAAGCAGAAAACAGCCCGGACGAATCATCAGGCTCGCTGGCAGCGAGCCCTGCTCTGGCTGCTAGCGAGTTGGCTAAATTGCCCCTGCCTCTCCTGACGCGTTTTAGGCTCCGTTAGGGTTTAGGAAACGTGATTTAGGTCGGCTGACGGCTATTCTAAGTCGGTTTCTGCCTATATAAAAACCGCCTTTCATTTGTCAATTTGTACATCGACTCATAACACAAATTATTAGTTTTTCAGAGCAGTTTTAGTACAAATTTCCAGCAGTAATTATGTGAGTTATTTGTATTTATTTATTTATTCTGTGTTGTAATTAAATCCCCCCAATTATTGTTTATCGTTTGAGATTGTTTATTCTTAGTTAGACGATGTAGATCTAAGATTACGACGTGAGGCAGTGGGGATTCCTCGTCTATAAGGATCCACACACCCCACGCCTATATCATGTGACCTATATATGACTTTGCTTAGATAGACAATCGTGTTTTTAGTAGATCTATATAATGGCTTTATGAATCTCTATTTTACCCGTTACGTATATAGAAACGCTAAGATTTAGTTGTTCACCGCGTCAATCTAGCCACGTCTTTATGGTGTGATTGTCCACCTAGAATATCTTGTCTTAGTAGGTTATGGCTACATTGCTCGTCTGTTATAATTAAAACGTGTAGTTAGGAAATACCAATATAATACCCCTAGGTCGGCTCATGAATTGATCTTCCGGGACTTTCAACGAGATCTAGATCTGTTATATATTAGGGAATTGCTCGCACCTGATTATACGTAAATCGTAGATTAACATGCGACCTATGAAGTTAGTGTTAATGGGATGGAGACTGATGCGATCGCCTAGAAAGTACGCCTAACCACAGGAATGTTGCCTAGGTGAGGAATACGGTCAATATCGGCATCCCTAGTTTTGTAAGCATGCGAGTTATATGAGATGGAGGCCTATAAAGCGAAGTCACGTAATGTAGCACAGTGATCTAGATGGCTGATGTATGAAAAATATATGATCAAATTATAAGACTTTTTATTATTATATTTATGATATTTTAGTATAATTTCATATAAATGCATTAAAAACTTATAAAAATCATAGTTAGTTATAATTAGATGCATAAGTTATAAAAACGATAAAAATGATGTTTTTTTGTCAGATTTACGTTTGGTGTTTCATTGATATTATTGCAGGATCAGATGTTTACCAAGATCCCAAAATATGACATACTTTGAAGTATAAATCATGAGTTTTTGTGGGATAAAAGATTATGCCAAAATCTAACAACTTTGAACAGATTAAATGTCCTTAATGTTTCTACCGTAACTCATCTTCAACGGACATTTGATCTAACTTAGAGGCATTTTCAGAGAAAAAGTCCTTGATGGAAGTTGTAGGCCTTCAAAAGAGCTTTCCAACGAATATCAAATCATGTCAACTGAGGTCTACAGCTCGAGATAGGTTTTTACAAACATCGATATGTTGTATGTCCGCACGCGCCGGAGAAGGCCGAATATTGCGAAAAATCTCTCTACGGCTCGGGCCCACAAATCTCGACAAGGGAATATATATCGTGTAGCCGCACGCGCGCGCTGGTGGTGGTCCGCACGCGCCGCCTTGTGATATGGTCTATAAATAGACCTCAAATGCAACCATTTTGAAGTGTACCAATGCATATATCTCTCTTCTATATCTATATATAGTTTCGTTTTGTTGTTTTTAGTTAAATAAAAGCTGTAAACGGCACTCTGCCGGAATAATGCTGTAGTATAAAGTATCGTTATAATGCTTAGAGGATGTATCAAGGCTCATTGATGTCAAGGAGTTGCTATTTCCGGAGGATACAACTCTGAAGCTTCGATTGTAATCTGGTAACTTTTCTAATGTATTTATGTTGTTATTAGTATCTTACTTATAATGATATTAGGCTAACTTAGTATCTAGCCAAGATATGAAATTGGATTAGTATTATCTTTTTAGGGAAATGGATGATGACTATACTAAAATTGGATAAAAATCGGTTATAATGAATCTCTTTCTATATTCGTATTAAATTAGCTACTTGATATGAAAGAATTCATAATCTAATTATGAATTGACGCCTCGTAGTTAGGTTATGAACTCGTTAATAGAAAGACCGGAGGGTAAAATTGGCGAGTGAAAGCGTGACAACGGAATCCGATTTCTAAACCGGGGTAGATTTGTTTCGGGAGAAACAAACTCTTATTGAAATATGTACTCGAGAGATTATTACGTTTAATTCGTTTGTTTAATTGACATACCTTAAAATTGGCCGAATGACAAAACGGGAGTGACCCATGCTTGAGGATGACCTTGGACAAATGATTGGACATATGACAATTTCAGATGCTCGTGTGAGAATGAATTGTTTAGTTTAGGAGTGCACCGTTTTGTATAATTGATTTAACTTAAAATAAAGATCGAGCACATCCAATTTCACTAAAAGATATAATGATTCAATAACATATTCTTGGCTAGTCTATAATTATAATATCTATCTCCTCCTTAGATATTGTTTTGGTACCTATATATACTTATATCTATATATATATGATTATATATATATTTTTATACTTATATATATCTGTTTTAGTTTTATGCTTTTTAGTTTAGAGTTTGGTTGGATGATAAAATTGCGACTTAGATTGAGATAATAATGATTTCTTGGTGTTTAATCACACGGTGAATTACCAAGTTTTCCACGAGGATCGACACGACTCATCACTCTATCACTACAATTTGACCCGGTACACTTCGCGGTAAGGATTGATAGCATAGAAAAGGTCCGTCGACTTTTTGGCGCCGTTGCGGGAACGACGCTAATTCATTGTGTTCGAATGATTTCTACTTATATTAACTCAAAAGTCTCGAGGATAAGTCAACACTTTTCTTACCCCATTTCTATTTTCTTTTTCGTTGGTACTTACCTAATAAGTAAGTTACCAATCTTTACTTTTATCGATTTCAACTATTTTCGGTTTTCGTTAGTTGATGACCGAGAAAGAGTAAGGCCCCACTTACTCCTTATAAGCTGACATAGATACTTACGAAAAGCGCGTTAAGAGCGAGAAAGGAAACAAGGTCATCTGGTCGGAAATCGACGGAGAATCATCATCAAATCAAAATACGAAAATGGTCAAAATGTTGATGAAACACCGAACAAGGGCTAGATCATGCTCGAGGCATGGCCAAAATCTTAATCAGGATCTACCCATACCAAATAACCGAATAGAAATAATCAAAATCGGAACCGAGAACAATCGTAATAATAACCCACCAAATCCGAGACCTATTTGTGATCGGACCTAAGAATAAACCGGACTAATAATCCAGTTCGTTTACCCAATGAAGGAGCAAATAATTTTGAAATAAAATCTCATCTTTTGGTCTAATTGGACGAAGAGCCCAATTTCTAGGAGAGGATGATGAGGATCCATATCACCATCTCTATCTTTTCAAGAATTGTGCAATACTGACCAAAAGTCAAGGTGCTCATCGTGAATTAACAAGGATGTCTATGTTTCCTTTTTCTTTAAAAGGAAGAGCACGAGATTGGTTTATGTCACTCCCACATCATTCATTGACTAGTTGGGAGGAAATTCAAACCGAGTTTTAAAGCGATATTTTACTCGGGTAGAAATTTGGAATTAAAAGTCGAAATTGCCAACTTTAGACAAGGATCTCAAGAAGCGCTTGGGAATGCGTGGGAGAGATTTAAAAGTTGCTAAGATCTTGTCGATCATGGTTATTCCTTAGAAATGCAAATCCAACTTTTCTGTCGTAAATTAAGGAAAGATTCACGTGCAGATGTAGATCATGCATGTGGTGGTTCATTAATGATGAGTGAAGCCCAAATAGTTTACGATGCTATAGAAAAGATTTCAAAAAATAACAGAATGTGGGAAACCGGTTCTAGCACCAGGAAAGTAGCATTTGCAGGAGAATACACATCGAATACGGAAGTTCTAGCACACTTGGAGAATTTGGGTAGGAAATTTGACAACCTACAGGCTAGTAGGACTGTAAAACCAGAAACTATCGTACCAAATGACTACTCAAGTCATGATAATGTGTCATTAGGGATAGAAGAACCAGAAGGATACTCAAGGGAAGAGGTGAGTTTTTTACAACAGCATAGGAATTTGAACAACGCGTATTCAAACTCCTTTAATACTATTAGAAGAGAGCACCCAACTTTTAGATGGTCTGAAAACCCTAATAAGCCAGGACAACCGCCATATCCAGTTCAGTATAAGAATCCATATAGTAATCAAGTTCATCAAGGAAATACATCAAATCAGAACCTACAATCGTTACCTAAATCTTATCCACAACATACTACTCAAACTATACCAGTCACCCAAAGTTCAACCCAACCTGAAGGAGTTGATAAATGGGATAAATTAATGGAAAATATGATGGGTGTAGTATCTACTCAAGCTCGAGAATATAGAAACTATGATAACTTCTATAGGTTCGGTCTACAGGATATGACTATGTTGAAAACGTCTATGGGTGGACATGATACGAGAATGAGAACTATAGAAGCATCGTTAGGAATATGGAAGATCATTTGAGTAGAGAAGGAGAACGTAACAACAGTAGACCTCCAGGAGGATTACCAAGTAATACTGAAAGAAACCCGAGAGAGGTAAAAGCTGTGATTACGAGAAGTAGGAAATATTGTGAAGATACTAGAGCAGAGAACGCAGGAAACAATGAGGTAGAAAATGATTTAAATGGTAATATCATAAAGGAAAAGGACGAACTTGAATTCACTGATGAAGAGGAAGAAATTATCGAAGAATTCTTAAAACAGAATAATGTTGAACCTGAAATTGAAGGTGAAGAATGGGTAAAGTCCTAGAATTCGAAAGATCCTATGAATAAGGACACGAGAACCCTATTTAAGGAACATGTCGAGGAAATCGGGAGAAAAACAGGAAGATTTAAAATGGCGAGAAGGATAAAGTTGATACAGGGGATGTTTTAAAGGAAAAATCTCAAGATAATGAAACTTGGCGATCAAGTAATGCTCAAAGATTCAAGGAGAAAGGAAAAGAGAAAATGACTTCAGAACCAAAGGCTATAGATTTAGAATCTTTGCCTTATCCACCGAAAGATCAAATTAAAAGATAAAAGCGATAAGAAATATGCTCGTTTCTTGACACTTTTCGTCATATTCATGTCAATATCCTGTTATAGAAGCTTTAGTCAACATGCCCGCCTATGGAAAGTTTCTTAAAGATATCCTATCTAATAAAAAGCGATTAGAAGAATATGAGAATATATGCCTTAATGAAGAATGTTACGCAATACTTCAAAGATCGACTACCTCCTAAACTTAAAGATCCTGGTAGTTTCACTATCCCATGTGAAATTGGAGGATTTCTGTTTAAGAAAGTATTGTGTGATCTAGGAGCAAGTATCAATCTCATGTCTTATGAGGATTATAAGAAACTAGGAATAGGAGAGTTTACGAATACTGAAATGACCCTTCAGATGGCAGATAGATCAATTAAACATCCTAAGGGAATAATCGAGGACGTGTTGGTTAAAATTGATAAATTTTACTTCCCAGTAGACTTTGTAATAATGGAAATGGAAGAAGGATATTCAGCGCCAATTATTCTAGGTCGACCATTTCTAGCTACAGGAAGAACTTTGATAGATGTTCAAAAAGGTGAACTAATACTGAGAGTTAATGAGGATAAAGTTTCATTCAATATCTTCAAAGCTATAAACCATCCATATAAAGAACCAGAATCATGTTCTTTTATAGATGAATATTCTACTATCTGGGATGCCAAATCTAAAGATTATGAAAATACATTAGAAGAATGTTTGGCATTTTCTATCTATAAAGAAGATGAAAATGATACTGAAATGAAAGAAGTAATCCTTTATTTAGATAAAGGAGGGTTTGTTAAACATCCATGGCATCAAAATTTGAAATTGGAAATGGAAGGACCAGTTTTAAAACCATCAGTAGAAGATCCACCAAGGAATCTAGAGTTGAAACCACTTCCTTCGAATTTGAAATATGCTTTTCTTAAAAATGATAATCTGTTACCTATTATCATTTCATCAACCTTAACAAAAGAACAAGAGGATCAATTACTAAGAATGTTAAGAGAACATAAGAAAGCATTTGGATGGACAGTGGCAGATATCAAAGGAATTAGCCCTGAAATTTGTGTTCACAAGATTATTTTGAATGAAGAAGCTAAACCTTGTATTCAGCCACAACGCCGCCTCAACCCAAATTTGCAAACAATCGTTAAGAAAGAGGTCATTAAGCTATTAGAAATGGGAATAATCTTTCCCATATCAGATAGTGAATGGGTAAGTCCAACTCAAGTAGTTCCAAAGAAAGGAGGTTTCACGGTAAAAGAAAATGATAAAAATGAATGGATTCCGACAAGGGAAATTACAGGATATCGAATGTGTATTGACTTTCGGAAACTGAATGATCATACTAAAAAGGATCATCATCCACTTCCATTCATCGTGCAGATGTTGGAAAGATTGAGTGGACATAAGTATTACTGCTTTTTAGATGGTTATTCAGGTTATTTCTGAGATATTCATTGCGGCAGGAGATAGAGAAAAACTACTTTCACTTGTCCATATGGAACTTTTGCTTATAAAAGAATGCCGTTTGGATTATGTAATGCACACTGCTACATTTCAATGATGTATGATGGCAATATTTTTCTCGATATGGTTGAGAAATTCTTAGAAATCTTTATGGATGACTTTAGTGTTTATGGAGATTCTTTTGATAAATGCTTATCACACTTAGAACGCGTTTTACAATTTGTGAAGATACCAACTTGGTTCTAAAGCGGGAAAAATGTCATTTGATGGTATCTGAAGGAATTGTACTAGGTCATAGAATCTCTCAAGCGGTGAATTGAAGTTGATAAAGCTAAAGTCGAAGTAATTGAAAAATTACCTCCACCAATTAATTTGAAAACGTTAAGAGGATTTCTTGGACATGCAGGATTTTATAGAAGGTTTATTGCAGATTTCTCAAAAATAGCAAAACCCACGAGTCATTTGCTAGAAAAGAAGTACCTTTTAACTTTGATGATAAATGTATGGAAGCCTTTAAGACCCTAAAAGCGAAATTAACTACTGCACCAGTACTAGTAGCACCAGATTGGGATTTGCCGTTTGAAATTATGTGTGATGCAAGTGATTTAGCTGTAGGAGCTGTTTTAGGTCAACGGTATAACAAAATTCTCAAAGCTATCTACTATGCTTTCACACATTAAACGCAGCTCAGCTTAATTATGCAACTACTGAGAAAGAACTGTTGGCTGTAATATTTGCCTTAGATAAGTTTCGATCATATATTGTTGGTTCTAAGGTAATAATCTACACAGACCATTCAGCTCTGAAGTATCTTTTAAGTAAGAAAGATGCCAAACCGCGTCTTCTTAGGTGGATTCTCATTACTTGTGAATTCGATATTGAAATTAAGGATAAAAAGGAAGTGAAAATGTAGTAGCGAGATCATCTAAGCGGGATGGATAATGATGAAGGAAAAGGAAAAGAAATTCGAGGATTCGTTTCAGATGAGAAACTGTTTAAGATAGATACTCCTTCAACCATGCGATTATTAAAAACTAGAATACCATCAAAGGAAGATTCGCCATGGTTTGGGGATATTGTTAACTACATTACCTGTAGGTACATCCCACCTCATTGGACTTGGCAACAGAAAAAGAAGTTCTTTTATGACTTAAAGTTTTATTATTGGGATAAACCGGATCTTTTCCGAAGATGCTCGAGATGGAATAATTAGGAAATGTATTCACGATAATGAAATTTTAAGTGTATTATCATTTTGTCATGATCGTGAGGCGAGGAGGTCATCATGGAGGATGGAAAAGCGCTTTCAAAGTTTTACAATGTGGTTTCTATTGGCCTACACTATATAGAGATGCATATAAATATGCAAAATCTTGTGAATCATGTCAAAAATGGGGAAATATATCGAAAAAAACATGAAATGCCTATGCAACCGATTTTAGAATGTGAACTATTTGATGTGTGGGGCATAGATTTCATGGGACCTTTCCCTATATCTTTTGGAAAAGATTTATTCTAGTAATGGTTGATTATGTTTCTAAATGGGTAGAAAGTGAAGCTCTCCTACTAATGATACGAGTAGTGCTAAGGTTCCTTAAAAGAATATATTCACACGATATGGCATTCGAGGGCTATCATTAGTGATAGAGGTTCACATTTTTGTAACCGACCATTTACTAAGATAATTGAGAAATATGGTTTAACTCATAAACTTGGAACACCCTATCATCCACAAACTAGTGGACAGTGTAGAGGTGTCTAATAGAGAAATTAAAAGAATCGTGGAGAAGGCAGGTGGACACGAATCGTAAAAGCAAGCGAAAGACTTGATGATGCATTATGGGCATACAGAACAGCCTTTAAAACACCGATTGGCTGTTCTCCTTACAAATTAGTATTCGGAAAATCTTGTCATCTCCCTGTTGAATTAGAACACCGAGCTTTATGGGCTATTAAATTTCTAAACTTTGATCCTAAAGTCGCCGGTGATCATAGATTACTTGATTAATGTAACTAGAAGAATTTCGACTCGATTCTTATGAAAATGCTCGAATCTACACAAGGCATACGAAAGCTTTTCATGACAAGAAAATCTATAGTCGTGAGTTCCATATAGGTGATCGAGTACTTTTATATAATTCACGTTTGAAGTTGTTTCGGAAAGCTTAAATCCGGATGGACAGTCCATATGACATAACAAAAATCTATAAGTGGAGTCGTTGAACTAAGCGATGGAAAAACAACTTTTATAGCCAATGGACACAGGTGAAATTGTTCGTGGAAAAGTGAAGGATACCTCAAGCGGAAGAAGTATTATTACTTATCGACCCTCCAACGAATTGAGGAAGCGAATTTTAAACTCACCGATTATGGTACTATCTTTCTAATTTACCTTTTAATATGCATTTTAAAGTAGTTTCGTCTTTTACCGGATAGACGTAAAAGAACTGGATGCCTTTCATAGATAGAATAAAGTTTTTATTTTACTTTTAAGATTAGGTCTAAATAAGGATGTCGCCTTTAAGATAGAAGCCTTAGTTTCTAAATTAAATAAGGAATTATTAATCGAAGTCAGAGAAAGAGAACTTTGTAATGGAAA
Source organism: Gentiana macrophylla (assembly GCA_026214975.1). Lineage (NCBI taxonomy): Eukaryota > Viridiplantae > Streptophyta > Magnoliopsida > Gentianales > Gentianaceae > Gentiana > Gentiana macrophylla. The sequence goes on from CM047805.1 coordinate 110,144,209, forward strand.
TTCAAGGAGTGCAATAAAAAGAAGAGCAAGGTTTTTAATGAAGTGTAGAATCTGTGGAAAAATGGAACATGCTGGACAGTGTGGAAGAAATACAACCATATCCCAGGATGAGTGTTTGAATGTTATTAAAAAGGGAACGATTAGGTGGTTATCCGAAAATCCCGAGGGAATACAAAGAGATAATTCAAACGCATCACTCCTAGGAGAAAGGTTAAGGGACCGTTATGATAACAATCTTGAGGATCTAAGATTGAGGAGTTAGCAAAAATCCTAAGAATTTGAAGTGTGTGTTTTTAATTTTCAAATTTTAATTAAATTTCGTATTTTTAAAGTTATTTTTCTAAACTTAAAAAGAAAAATATTTTTATGAAAAATTTATAATAAACCTATTTTATCATGTAAAGTAGGTATATTATATCAAAAATATGTGATTTCAATATTATATTAGTTTTTATATTTTATCAAGTTTTATATAGAAAAATCGTATTAAACTTAGATTATATAACATAAATCATAGGATTAACATCAAATGATTTTTATGTGATATAATTAGAGCTTATTACACAAAAAATGACAAAAATTCCGTTTTTTGGGGACTATGTGACCGGCACGCGCCGGTACACTACCCTGCGCGCGCCCGGTGTGTACACACTTAACCCTAAAAATGCGCCCTTTCCTCATTTCTCACACCCTCAATTCGAATTGAAGAACAGCCCGACTTCTCCCTCTTTTCTCCTCAAAAATCAACAATTTTCCATCAATTTTCTTCACTCAAACATCACATAAGTGTTAATCTCTCTTCTTCTCTTCAACTTAATCATAAAAGAAGATACCCATTGGAAAAAGTTGAAGCTTGGCAAGCTCAAGGCTCTCTTTTCTCTCATTCCGGCGACCCCATTAATTCCGGCGACCTAAGCTTTTCATTCTAGCTTCTTAAGGTGATAATATATATATATTTCAAATATTTCAAATTTTAGTTAATTTTCTGAATTTATTTTGAATTTATTTTGATTTTATAGCCTAAGTAATTGCTTGTTCTTGTTGTTGGTATTGTTTGTTTGTGTTGTTGTTTTGTCATACCACTATCGTAGATGGCCTCATCATCTAGAAGTAATCCTAAGAGGAAAAGATGAAGTACCAATCGTAGTACCGGTAGTTCAAACTAGACCTTTAACTAAAAGGGAGAAAAATTTAACCTTGAGAAAACCGCTAGTGCGAAGCTAAGCGGGCACATGATGAGTACTTTAGTAAAAGTAAGGTTTGGTTAGAACGAGGGATTGATTTTTCGAAGATTGGGAAAGAAGTGAAAGAAATTTTCAAGGATAGAGGATGGTTGGATGTAGCTATGGATAGGAAAGATAAGATTAACGTTTCTATGGTATCGAGTTTCATTCAAGATTATCTACTTATGATCTTGATACGGTTGAGAGATGACCTATATCCCTCTAAGAAGTGTTAATGTTACTTTTTACCTGCTATGATTAATGTATTCTATGGCTTAAGCGATATACCGAGAAGAGGAGGATTATCATAATGTATGGGGTTTAGAACATCCTATGGCTCTACAAACCAAAGCTTATGAAGCCCAACAAGCCTTTGACCCCATCTTTGAATGGATAGAAAATAGGTTTGCTTATGGGAATTGTATTAGGGACATACGGGCAATAAAAGCAGTTCTTAGGCCATAATGTATGTCCTTCCACGCATGTTTGTGCATTTAGTCGAGAGGAAGTAGTTATTGCTTGGGCCATGGTTAATGATATTCCTATAAATCTGGGGAAATTGATCTTTCTAAGGCATGTGAGTTTGCAAGCACTCGTTATCGAGGGGGACGTCTCCCGTTCCCTAGTCTCATTTCTGCCTTGTGTGAGCTTGCAGAAGTCCCTGTCTTACCTCGGATAGAAGCTGTGTCTCCCTACATTCCTCCCATTGGTCTTAAGGTGAGAGCCTTACCTTTGGAGTAATAAATTACAATAATCCTAATCGTCAAGAAGACAACAACCACAACCTCCACCTCCTATTCACACTCAAGTACCTAGACCACAGGCAGTCCACATCGACCACAAGAGAGTCAAGTTGAGGCTATGTTTCAAACATTTAGTTCAAGCTCAGGCTAGAAGCCGATGCTAATATAGCTTTAGCTTTGTGAGCGAGAATAGACATTGGGTGAGGACATTAGAGTTGGTCGAGAGAGGATTTCGAGATGCTATGAGTGAGTTTGATCCTAGATTTCTTTGAGATTTACGCTAGACACACCTATAGTCGGCCTTACCCGTATACTATGCAGATTGGATTCCGCCGATTCCGCCACCTGTTATTTATCAGGACTATACGCCGTCATCCATAGGACAGAGGTGGTATGTTTTACAGTACACCAGGGGACATCCTTGGGCATGGGAGGAGTGACTACATGTAGCAGATGTGATGGCAGGATTGGGTTCATTTGGACTTGAGGATCGGATTTCTATGTCGATGATGAGGCGAGACATCATTTCGAACTTCGTATCGCATCCACAAAGATTCGATTATGGTATTCATACGACACGATCGCAAGGAGCTGATTTTACCGTTTCTATCTACATTTGGATCATCATCATCTCGATCGACCTTCACCGGTGACATTGATCTTAACTATGATGAGGGCGAGTGATTTTGTCTCTGTTATTTAACTATCTACTTTTGGTTTGACTTAGTTTTTGTTATGTTTGTTTTGTACGTTAAGCGTTTGATGCACTCTCGGGGTAGTGCGCGTTGTTATTTTGTATCTTTTTCGTAGTTTTCGGATGTTTTAGATCTTTCCCCACGTTATAGAAATATGCGAGAATCTATTGTCGGAAAATAAATCTGGATCAAGCTAGAAATTGAAATATCTCGGTCGAAAGCACTATTTGACCGCACGCCTGGTTGGTGTCCGCACGCCGGTGTAGTAGGCTGCAGGATCTTCTCAGGATATTTCCATTTCAGTCCAAGCTTTGTCTATAAAAGGAAACAGATGCAGCATTCCTAAAATGCTCATTCCCTTCCTTTGCCTTTAATTCTCTTGCTATAAAAAGTTTAAAATGTCCGATCATTCATCCGTAAACAGTTATTCACCTCCACATACACCAAATTCTGTCATTCCAAATCCATTTTTTCATCAAATCCCTTACGAGCCTATGTATGCTTCGGTTCACAACCCTTATATAAGTAATTTCAATCGGTCACGGTGTTGATTGAGAGAGGTTTAAATTTTAGAAAGGTTGACAAGCTGGGCATTTACGAGGATGGATATAGATGGGTGGGACTATTTTTGTCGTATGCCGAGAGGTAGGATTAATGTTCTTGTGGTAAGAGAATTCTATTCAAGATCTTGTCGAAGCTAATATCGTGTCGTTAACACGATGCATTCTGATGAGAGGAGTTGTTGTTCCTTTCACCTCCACCAACATAAATCAAATTTTCTTGATTCCACCAGTCCAAACTTCACCCAGTCATTTTGAGTACCAATGGAGATTGGATACCGCTAACGGTTTTATTACAAAATATTCGGAAGCTTGTCCACTCTTGTTCTACAATTATGATATTGATCAAAATGTCTCTACGACTGCTTTGCTTCCCCATCTTAGAACGTGGAAGCGATTCATCAATTCACGTGTTTATCCAACTGTTAATTTCTCGGAAGTTAGTGATGATGAATTGATGCTTCTATATGCGATTACTTCTGGAGTCGTTATAGATTGAAGTCTTGATTCGAGAAATCATTTGTGAGTTTTTGCGTTCGGGAGAAGACCGAATTATCATCCTTTACCATTTGGATGGTTGATTTCTAGGTTATGTGTTCGTTTGGCAAGGGTTCGGAAAGAGCGACGGATGAATATTTTCCATTTCGTATTCCTCGTGTTGGGCTTTTACCGATCGATATTCGGGAGGATCGTCAAGTGGTGAAAATTAGATAACTTTGTTGGTAGAAAAGAAGGAATAAAAAATAATAAGAGTATGCGATGCGTTAGTATAAGTCACAATAAATTAAAATAACTTAGTTTAAAAATTAGTTTAAATTAGTTTAACTTAATTTATGGTTTTCTAGTTTAACACTCTAGTATTTTTAAGTTGTGTTTTAGTATTGTAATATATTTGCATGTTTTTAATTTATGTTTTTAAATGTTTTTCTTTTATATTATATAAACGCTCGTCTATTTGACACCTAAAATAATCTAACCATGATAGAATTCATTTTATTTTCTAATCCAAATTTTTACTACTCATTAGCCATCGGGACGATGCCAATTCATAAGTGGGGAGTAGAGATTGGTTAGTAAATAAATTGAATTTAATACATCAAATACTTATACACTTAGTTTAATAAGCAATAATATATAATTATTTGATAAAATGATATATTTGGATAGAATAAATTTTTAATTAAGTAAAGTAATCTTGATATATTATTCTTATATTAATTATGTCTATTTTAGATTTTTAATAAGATTTTAAGTATATATATCTTGATAAATATTATGAAATATTTTTTATGAAATTAGACAAAAGTTACTTATAATTATAATGAAATTTTAGAATAATTTTCTTTTCAAGACAAAGTATGAAATTGGAATCGGATTAGGGATGATGAGATTTTTGGCATAACTTTGATAAACCAGAGCCAAATAAGCCTAACCGAATATAATTTCCAATTTTTGTCCCCACCTCACTTTGTAGAGTGATCAAGACCTCACTCGAAATAGCCATTATTATTAACTAGAAATTACCAACCCTAACTTAATAATGGTCTACATTTCTTTGAAAATCCCGCAAGTTTAGTATGTATTTATGGATAGCGGTGATGACATCGAAATTTGGTATATGCTGAGATTGAAATGAATGTTATTCGGAAGGCAATTTATTACCAAATATGGTTATTCTCTAAAAAAAAAAAAAAAAAAATCTAAGAACAGAGTATTATAGGTATCTTTTCTGTTTTTGATCGACAACCCAAAAATAAAATATCGAGATAAAAAGACTGATGATAGTAGTCGGCTAAGGTATTATCACGAAATGTCCTATTCTTTGGGAATGAAGGTATATGCTATAAATCTGATGAAAAAGAAAAAGTCGAATCAAAACTATCAAGAATTATCACGAGTTTAAGGAAACCGGATTCGTGATTTTCGATCGAAAGAGTATTACTCCGATCAATCTTGATAAAGCAATGCCTATGTTCTTAAGTTCTTATTTATTTTAGTTATAAAAAAAAAAAAATTTAAAAAAAAAAATAAAAAAAAAAAAAGAAAAGAAAACCATATTTTGGAAGTTATTAAAGTTAAAAATTGAAAACAGTGTCAGGAGTGTTATTGATTGAGAAATTTTTGATCAGAAGATGAAGGTGTAAATACGCATGCGACTTGCTTCTATCTCTTTTGATTTCCCTTTGTTATCCTTTTCGATTAGCCAACTACCTACGAGCACGAGCGTTACAAGCCAATTTGCCAACTACTTGACTTAGTCATTGATTCCGATAAATCATACGGTGGAGATTAAAAAGTTGTTCTGAATATTTTGTTTATACTTATAAAGTGATTCATGAAAAATTTCATTTAAATAATATTTTATAACTAGTTTATTAAGTTATATACACTTTTTATCTTCTTAAATATCTTAGATAGATGAAATTAATATAATTATAATGTTGACATGATATCGTTACTAAGTTAGGAATTTAATCTAGAAGAATTATATTATCGCTTATTTTGCTCGAGGACGATCAAAAGCTAAGTGGGGAGTTGTGATGTAAAAAAATATATGATCAAATTATAAGACTTTTTATTATTATATTTATGATATTTTAGTATAATTTCATATAAATGCATTAAAAACTTATAAAAATCATAGTTAGTTATAATTAGATGCATAAGTTATAAAAACGATAAAAATGATGTTTTTTTGTCAGATTTACGTTTGGTGTTTCATTGATATTATTGCAGGATCGGATGTTTACCAAGATCCCAAAATATGACATACTTTGAAGTATAAATCATGAGTTTTGTGGGATAAAAGATTATGCCAAAATCTAACAACTTTGAGCAGATTAAATGTCTTAATGTTTCTACCGTAACTCATCTTCAACGGACATTTGATCTAACTTAGAGGCATTTTCAGAGAAAAAGTCCTTGATGGAAGTTGTAGGCCTTCAAAAGAGCTTTCCAACGAATATCAAATCATGTCAATCTGAGGTCTACAGCTCGAGATAGGTTTTACAAACATCGGATATGTTGTATGTCCGCACGCCGCCGAGAAGGCGAATATTGCGAGAAAAATCTCAAACGGCCGGGCCCACAAATCTACGACAAGGGAATATATATCGTAGCCGGCCGCGCGCTGGTGGTGTGGTGGGCAGCGCGCGCCGACCTTGTGATATGGTCTATAAATAGACCTCAAATGCAACCATTTTGAAGTGTACCAATGCATATATCTCTCTTCTATATCTATATATAGTTTCGTTTTGTTGTTTTTAGTTAAATAAAAGGCGTAAGCGGCACTCTGCCGAATAATCTTTGTAGTATAAAGTATCGTTATAATGCTTAGAGGATGTATCAAGGCTCATTGATGTCAAGGAGTTGCTATTTCCGGAGGATACAACTCTGAAGCTTCGATTGTAATCTGGTAACTTTTCTAATGTATTTATGTTGTTATTAGTATCTTACTTATAATGATATTAGGCTAACTTAGTATCTAGCCAAGATATGAAATTGGATTAGTATTATCTTTTTAGGGAAATGGATGATGACTATACTAAAATTGGATAAAAATCGGTTATAATGAATCTCTTTCTATATTCGTATTAAATTAGCTACTTGATATGAAAGAATTCATAATCTAATTATGAATTGACGCCTCGTAGTTAGGTTATGAACTCGTTAATAGAAAGACCGGAGGTAAAATTGGCCGAGTGAAAGCGTGACAACGGAATCCGATTTCCTAAACCGGGGTAGATTTGTTTTGGGAGAAACAAACTCTTATTGAAATATGTACTCGAGAGATTATTACGTTTAATTCGTTTGTTTAATTGACATACCTTAAAATTGGCGAATGACAAAGCGGGAGTGACCCATGCTTGAGGATGACCTTGGACAAATGATTGGACCTATGACAATTTCGGATGCTCGTGTGAGAATGAATTGTTTAGTTTAGAGTGCACCGTTTTGTATAATTGATTTAACTTAAAATAAAGATCGAGCACATCCAATTTCACTAAAAGATATAATGATTCAATAACATATTCTTGGCTAGTCTATAATTATAATATCTATCTCCTCCCTTAGATATTGTTTTGGTACCTATATATACTTATATCTATATATATATGATTATATATATATTTTTATACTTATATATATATATCTGTTTTAGTTTTATGCTTTTTAGTTTAGAGTTTGGTTGGATGATAAAATTGCGACTTAGATTGAGATAATAACAGTTTCTTGGTGTTTAATCACACGGTGAATTACCAAGTTTTCCCTGAGGATCGACACCTGACTCATCACTCTATCACTACAATTTGACCCGGTACACTGCCGGTAAGGATTGATAGCATAGAAAAGGTCCGTCAATGGCCTACCCGGAGCTAGATCTAGTTTAGGGGATGACTCCCGTAGCCAATATAAGAGAAATACGAATCGGGTTGATAGTTGTGAAGTATTGTTTAATTATATAGTTCATTAATTCCAAACGACAACTTAATAATTGGGGAGGTTAATTGCGTGTATGTCTATGTGTCGTGTCGAATCAGTTTCTTTCTTTTCTTGTCATTTGTTGGCCATAGACCGCTTCTGTGTTCTTGGCATGATTAATTAGTTGTTTATATATTAAATGATTCACAAATTGGTTCCCTGTGGGATCGACCTTGATTCGCTATAGCTATACTACGATGGACCTAGTCCTCTTGCTAGTATTGGTTCATGGTGATCGAGTATTTTATATATCACTTGATCTCGTCATCAAGTTTTTGGCGCCGTTTCCGGGGAGCCAAAAATCAATTTCATGTCGAGTTTTCTGTTTTAGGGTCTGTTTTTACGTTATTTTAGTCCCTCTGGCAATCTGCCTGTGTGAAAAATTGCGAATTGCTTTGAGCGGGATTCGCTCCCGGTGAGCCCCTGCTCATTTGCCGGTGAGGCCTGTTCTCAGTTTCTGGGTTTTTCAATTGTGTCATTATTGTTGGAATAGTGTCCTAAACCCAATCGGGTTGGACCGGATCCGACCGGGTCGGATCGTTTCTACTATTTCTTTATGTTTATACATATATTAAATGGCTTTTCTGTTGTCATATATCTGTTCTTCTAAAGAACCAATTATGAATTGTTATATGATAACGTCCTTAGTATTAAACTGTGATAGAGAAACCATGATATGGGATTATGGTTGATGAGATCTCTAATCACTTTAATAAGTTTGATACTTAAATGTCTCTAGGCTGATGTACTATTAAACAGGACATTGATAGTACAAGCAGACTAGCGCGCATTAGATATCTTATGTCTTTAAGGGCAGGGATAGATCTCGTCTATCGAAGTGAAGATACACTTGGACTGTACGTGGACGTGTATTAGAGAATGCGTACGTTAGACCGACCCACTTACACGGTTAAGTGTCACACTATGTGGCGGTTGTGTAATTATCCTTTGGACCGGAGTCTTCATGGCATCATGGTGTGGATTGTCATGCTTTGACACTATTGAGGTTTCCCCTAGCCACGGGGCGATCATGCGGTAGTGATTGGGTATGATATTGAAGCATGCGAAGTATACATGATTGGTCGTCCGGGAATCGCGTATCCTATGATTGGGATCGAATATCCGAAATGGCCTTCTTATAAGGAATGTCTTACTCTCGTGAATCTTTGCAAAGTGGGAGTAAATGAGTTACTTCGAGAGATCATGATATCCAGATTATAAGATACGGTCGTTGATGTTTTGACACTCGACTAATGACCGTATGGATATTGTTATAGCGATAGGATTGTAAGTTACACAGTAACTATTTCACATGAAAGGTAGTAGTCATTACATTTGACTCTTCCGATGATTGGGGGTCACGGTGTGTTGCTAGACGCTATCCCGTGATCGTTAGGCATGAAGGGCATTTTCGTAATTTGCACTTTGTGTCTATGGCCTACATATTCGGAAGTCTATCAGGTCACACACATAAGAACATCTAGCCGGATTAAAATGTGGTTATAGTTGATGACCAAATAAGGAAAGAATTTATCTCGTACTATAAAGGTTATAGTGGTAAATTAATATGGCGGTATTTATTTATTATGAATAAATTAAATACAAGATATTAATAGTATTATATTAATTAAAAGAATATTCAGGATGCCAATTTATTGGCATATGGGGCGCAACTTATTAGTGTATAAGATACACTTAGATTGTGCAATTTAATTAATGTGATTACCATATATTAATATAAGATATTAATATATAAATATACATAGTCACATGCGTGACTTGCACTTGGATTGTGCTTGTGCACATTTGTTTTCAAGATATATATATATATATATATGTATGTATATATATATATATATATATATATATATATATATATATATATATATATATGTGTGTAATATAAATTTATGATATATGCACATGTGTAAATTGATTTATGGTAATAAGATAATTATTGTCAATATAAGATGTTGACAAAATCTTGGAAATATTCAATATAAGATATTGACAATATCCTAGATTTATTCAATATGAGATATTGTAATAAATGAGATAAATCAATCAATTATATTTTCCTTATTTTATTGGGAAAAGGTTTTCTTCTCCTCCACACTATATGGGGCGCCACTTTCCCTATAAAAGGAAGTGGGTGTCAAGCTCTTTTGTACATCACAATTCCAAGAACTAATAGTTCTTGTGTAAAATAGAGAGCATTCTATAGAGAGTTGGAGAGAGAGGAAAAGGACCGGTCTAGCAACCGGAGTTTTCCAATAGCAATCCATGATGGGATTCCGGCGGGCAGTTCGTGTGGACTAGCGGTAGAGGCCGAACACTTGGGCGGCTCTATGCAGAACTACTCTCCTTAGACGGTCAAAGCGTCGATCTTTTAGATCAACCAAGGTAACCACCGTCTACTACTTGTTTGTTTATTGCTTGAACGAAGTCGATCCTGGTTAAAAGGAAATAAAATTTTAAATTCCGCTGCATTCCCGCGTACATTTCCTAACAGTGGTATCAGAGAAAGCTTCGAGCTTAAGCAATAAGCATGTTAATTTGAGTAGTTAATTTTATCGTTTAAATCACGTAATTAAAAGATGAAAGATTTTTTATTCGCAAAAGTGATACATGAAAAGACAAAAAAAAAAGGGGGATCGGGTGGTGCTCGGCCGACTGGCGGAGGCACCACAACCGGCGGCGGCTGGGTGGCGGTGGCGGCAAAGAGGCAACTCTTCTTTGGCGACCAGTTGACCGTCAATCCGACGGATCTCCAAATTTTTGTTTTGTGTATTTTGTGATTCAATATGGTTCATAGTTGTGATTGGTAATTCGTCCTTTGTTTAGTTGTGTCATGTGGCTAATCAATGGTTCAAATAGTTTGGGCCATTGGGATACCACATGGCATTAAAATAATAACGGTTTTTCCAAACTTTGTTTGGAATAGGCCTAGGCGCTTTCCAAATATTTGATTTGGGAAAGGGCTTAGGCCTAGACTACTTCCAAAATTTTGATTTTGGAAAGTGGCCAGGACTAAACCAAAATTATTTGGCCTTTCCAAATATTTGATTTGGAATAGGCCTAGGCCCTTTTCAAATATTTGATTTGTAAAGGGCCTAGGCCTAGGCCACTTCCAAAATTTTGATTTTGTAAAGTGGCCAGGCCTAAACCAATTTTGGTTTAGGAAGATGCATTTTGGTTTAGGAAACCAAAGGCATCCCTTTTGATTACGAATCAAAATGAAAGAAACAAAAGGAGACTTAATTTTAATTTTGATTTATTTTTAGAATAGTTCTAATTAATTAAAATTAAAATTAAAATCATTTTAAATTAATCGTTAATTTTATTTCGATTAAAATCATTAATTAATTAAATGTTAATTAGTTAATTGATTGGATAAAATTATTTAATAGATTAAATGTTAATTGATTAATTAAGACGCAAGTAGTTAAATTTTAATTTTATCTTTTTCATAAGATGTAATTGTATGGATTAGATATAGTAGATATAATATGATTATATGGACCCAGATTGATCATGGACTCAACCCGATAGGATAGATGTGAATGATTTAATTTTTTCTGTTGGTTTAAAAATTGTCCTAGGCCGTTATGAAGAACGTGACCTAGTTTATTTTTTCGCATTTATCCCATTCCCGTTAGCCCCATTAATGCGGCGGGTGTATTTATTTTATTAGATAGAATTAAATGTAACAAAAATGGAGCAGAAGATGAAGACCAAAGAAAGGCGAAAATAAAGATCTCATTGGAGAATGGAGCATTAAAGATCCTATGGATGGTTGCACTACCTTTAGATCGTGACCAGCGGTTTAAATCGATTTGTATTCGAAACCGCACCTAGGGAAAAGTCCATGATCATACCGGTTACTTTATGCATTTATTTATTTTGTGCTTGTATTTATTTTATATGATACGATAGATGCATGACTAGGCACGATCTAAATAAATGTGTAGGATGTATGTCTATAGAGATAGATATATTTGATGAGACCGTAATTAAATTAATTAAGTGAATTAATTTACATAAATACTTCCACAACAAAAATCGAGTTATAATATGTCTCCAATATTATAGTGACGGTGAAGAGCCCTAGTTCGGATCCAACTGATCGGCCCATGTCGGGAGTTGACCTACCTCGGGTATATCATCATTATCGAGATATGATCGTTATGAGATCTCATGAATACTTGGGTTACGACTCGACTAAGAATCTTGCGGTGATTGGCCCACGTCAGGACCGTCTGATTTTAGAGACATAAGGTTGACTACCACATAGACGATGCGAATTGTCAAAGAGTTGACTAGTCAAACCACTGGAAGTCGCGTTGGACACGATTGGTAAGAAGTACCTACCCATCGAAATTGATCCGGTCGATCGCCCACGTCGGGATCGAGTCAACAAGATAGGATTCCGACCACTAAAGAATTTTGAAAAAAATCTTGAAAGTCAATTGGAAGTAGTTGACTAGTGGGAGCAAAATCATAATCCCAAAGACCATATTTGATTTTGCGTGTATAAACAACAATACTTTTTATCTTCATTTTTATGTTGTTGTTTTTAGCGAACTTTTATATTTATGTTTTTCTCGATTAGTAAAACCAAATTATGACTGTTACCTTTTGAGAAACGTTCTCAAATATAGTTAAGTAATTTTAATCCTTTTAAAATGAGCAATGACACGAGAGATCCCATTATAGTAGTTAGAGACAAGGAGGCTACATATTTGATGGAGTACTCCAAGGCTTTAATTATTAATGAAAGAGGAAGCTCATGATGTGATTAAATCATTTGAAATAAGTTTCAACGAATTAGTCATATATTGGATACGATCCAAGATGATCATTCAGTCATACGATGACAATTAATTTAAACGTTGGATAAGAATGACCACATCTAATTTTAGAAAGGTTGTTTTCAAAATTGTAAGATTTAAGTATCGACTTAATTCTATCATTGCTTAAAGGTTAATTAAATAGTCAATGTTTTGAATACAATTCAAAAGGTTAAATAAACTATTTAATAAACTTTAGATTTTCTTTATGAAAGGAAATCAAAGACATAGCTCTTGTGATCTTTCTTAAGTCTTATGAAGACTACACAAAGAAACATTTACAAGTGCTTGAAGGATTAAAATGAAAGTTAGGGCATGTGCTTAAATAGAGAACTTATTGAAGTTTCTATTATAGGCAAGTGAGTTGAGATAAATCTATCTAAGTTCAAGTCAACTCTTAGATATATGATATCTTGCGAGTGTGATTAAATTAGAAAGATTTAATCTGAGATATGGAAGGTGAAGCAAGCGTTGTAACACTTACCACATTACGGATCTAGTGAAGCGATAAAGGGAACTAAATAAATGTTATTATGTTCGGTTCTTATGAAGAACATACTTTGATTATTTGTTAGGATTTAGTAAACATATTCAATTGTAAAGAATAAATGTTATTCCGATAAAGTTGAAAGGTCACTGAATCTAACATACTAGATTGTTGTCACTATATAGTTGATATATTTGATGAAATCTCAACTAAGTATTGTATGGTTGTTATCCTTGATATTGGTGGTTGTTCTAGACATAGTCTCTCTGGAAGGGAAGCGTGTAATTAAACATCATTCTGATGATGTTGAACCATATGATTATGAATCATGTGGGTTATACGTATCTTATCCAAAGAGGACTAAAATACCCTTTTAAGAAAAGGTTATAAAATCTAGAAATTTGTCTAAAGCCTAAACATATATATTTGTTGGCTTATGAAAATTAATGCCATAAATGATTGTTTATCTCTCTCTTGGACTATTTTTAGAAATAGTCAAGTGTACTCAGTGAAGTGCATAATTCGGAAAGCCCGAAAAGTTCGAGCTAGTATGAATATGAGATTGATGAGCTACTTAGGAATTAATCTTCAATTGGATTGAAGTAATTAATACCTGAAGGGTGTTTCGAAGTAAATCGAATAAAATTCTCCTTGAAGGATACCATCTTTGGGATACGCAATTAGATTGTGGTCCCAAAATGGAAACAACACTTTATATGATAAAGGTGTGGCGCAAGCCATGTGAAGTATCCTTACCTGTTTGGGATAGTGCCCTTATACTTAACCGAGTTCCAAAGATAAAGGTTGAATAAATTCCATATTAGATATGGAAGAGGATAATGTCAAATCTATCTTAACCGATTATTTGAAGTTGTCATAGGCAAAGTCAGAAAGTCTTGGAGCCTAGTACGACATATGCGACTTTGTGGAGTATCTAAGCAAGTATGCTATATATTATTTACTTGTCGCATGAACAAAATGTTTGTCTCCAAACATGTTGTCTTCTAAAGGAAGTGTTTCTTCCAAAAGAAAAGAGTGGGAGTGAATCGAGATCTCAAAAGAGTTTAAGAACCACAAAGATATATTCAACCATTGGAACATGAGCGGATGCCGCATAACGATGAGGTGTAGAACCTTTGCTCGAGTGCACACAAAAGTTACGTAAGTCTATGGATAACCTCAAGCCCAAAAAGGTCTTGGCATGTTCATCTTGATGAATGAATATCTCACGACTTAAGAAAGATTGTTTGAAAGGCAAGATTGAGAGATATGGCCAGGAGCCATAATATCCGAATTAGATTCCATCAGTGACAACTAGGTTATGAACCTAGTCTGTCTTACCTAGAGGGAATGTCCCTGTAAGGCTGAGCCCAGTTCTATTCAGACTATGCTTGTTGTAACTTCGTATCATGACTATATGATAGTGTTGATGACGTTAGGCAGAAAGCTCAATGTTGATAGACGATAACATGATATGTAAGCCCACGAGATCCATTCATGGACTCGAACAAGTTTCTCTAGACGATTTCTTTGTTTGATAATCAAAGGAGTTTGATTTAGTCAAAAGAAGGATATGCGCAATGTGCAAGATGGAAAGTGGGGGTATGTTACGATTTTTGAGTAAGGTATTGGATATCTCTCTCGAGAATTAATACCCTATGTCACAGTCAATTAATGTTTGGTAGTTCAAGGTCTTTACGAAAGCACTTGGATTAGCAGTTCTTATTTTAGAAATAAGAATCTATAGTGATAGATTTAACTGCTGTTAGATTATTGTTTACCTATATAGATGTGATGCTAAAAGAGTTTAGCATAGATCGCAATGGGAGATACTGCTAGCCGGTGTTCTCATGATCTATCTATGTTAGGACGTTAGTCCTAAAGATAAGGTGAAAGATGGTGATTATGAAAGGTTTCCTTTGCTACGGCAATTGGAACCGTCATAAAGAAAATGCCGGATGTTCATAATTCATTAATAGTCATGAGCAAGTATGAAAATAAATCTGGTGAATGTCGAGAATATCCTTAAACAAGTTAAGGAAGACTTCTTAGTTTATTGAAACTTGGAATTAAATAAACGTAGATATACAGATGTAAATCCTGAGTCTTATGAAGGCGAGTGGGAGCTACAATCTAGGTCTGCAATCACTTTGTTTAAGTGATACAGTGAGCTGGAAATGTTCTAGCATATGGGTCACTATAAATTCTACAAGTAGGCCAAAACACAGTAGTGCCTTAGAGGCGCAGCGGGAGCAGTACATGGATCTAGAAGGTTCATTCCTGAACCTTTTGCGGTTCTTCCACCTTTTCTATATAGCAGATATAGTAAGTGGATTCATTGCTAGAAGCAAGGACCAGGGTCTCGTCAGAGATTCATGTGTGTGTTGAGGCGGTTCCTTTGACTTGATCATATGGAGCGTGATATGAAGATAGTCTGAGTCCCCACGGATAGCGATCCGTTCATGGCTAGGGCTAGTTGCAAGTATTGTATGAGATTCTTGTGTTTCAACTTGGTCTTGTGTGTGCAAGTGATTGGTTTTTGGCCAAGTGGGAGATTGTTGGAATAGTGTCCTAAACCCAATCGGGTTGGACCGGATCCGACCGGGTCGGATCGTTTCTACTATTTCTTTATGTTTATACATATATTAAATGGCTTTTCTGTTGTCATATATCTGTTCTTCTAAAGAACCAATTATGAATTGTTATATGATAATGTCCTTAGTATTAAACTGTGATAGAGAAACCATGATATGCGATTATGGTTGATGAAATCTCTAATCACTTTAATAAGTTTGATACTTAAATGTCTCTAGGCTGATGTACTATTAAACAGGACATTGATAGTACAAGCAGACTAGCACATATTAGATGTCTTCTGTCTTTAAGGGAAGGGATAGATCTCGTCTATCGAAGTGTAGAGACACTTGGACTGTACGTGGACGTGTATTAGAGAATGCGTACGTTAGACCGACCCACTTACACGGTTAAGTGTCACACTATGTGGCGGTTGTGTAATTATCCTTTGGACCGAAGTCTTCATGGCATCATGGTGTGGATTGTCATGCTTTGACACTATTGAGGTTTCCCCTAGCCACAGGGTGATCATGCGGTAGTGATTGGGTATGATATTGAAGCATGCAGAGTATACATGATTGGTCGTCCGGGAATCGCGTATCCTATGATTGGGATCGAATATCCGAAATGGCCTTCTTATAAGGAATGTCTTACTCTCGTGAATCTTTGCAAAGTGGGAGTAAATGAGTTACTTGAGAGAGCATGATATCAGATTATAAGATAAGGTCGTTGATGTTTTGACACTCGACTAACGACCGTATGGATATTATTACAGCGATAGGATTGTAAGTTACACGATGAATCGTTTCACATGAAAGGTAGTAGTCATTCCATTTGACTCTTCCGATGATTAGGGGTCACGGTGTGTTGCTAGGCGCTATCCCGTGATCGTTAGGCATGAAGGGCATTTTAAGTAATTTGCACTTTGTGTCTACGGCCAACATATTCGGAAGCCTATCGGGTCACACACATAAGAACATCTAGCGGATTAAAATGTGGTTATAGTTGATGACCAAATAAGGAAAGAATTTATTTCGTACTATAAAGGTTATAGTGGTAAATTAATATGGTGGTATTTATTTATTATGAATAAATTAAATACAAGATATTAATAGTATTATATTAATTAAAAGAATATTCCGGATGCCAATTTACTGGCATATGGGGCGCAACTTATTAGTGTATAAGATACACTTGGATTGTGTAATTTAATTAATGTGATTACCATATATTAATATAAGATATTAATATATAAATATATATAGTCACATGCGTGACTTGCACTTGAATTGTGCTTGTGCACATTTGTTTTCAAGATATATATATATATATATATATATATATATATATATATATATATATATATATATATATATATATATATATATGTGTGTGTGTGTGTGTGTGTGTGTGTGTGTGTGTGTGTGTGTGTGTGTGTGTGTAATATATATTTGTGATATATACACATGTGTGTAAATTGATTTATGGTAATAAGATAAATATTGTCAATATAAGATATTGACAATATCTTGAAAATATTCAATATAAGATATTGACAATATCCTAGATTTATTTAATATGAGATATTGTAATAAATGAGATAAATCAATCAATTATATTTTCCTTATTTTATTGGGAAAGGTTTTCTTCCTCCACACTATATGGGCGCCACTTTCCCTATAAAAGGGAGTGGGTGTCAAGCTCTTTTGTACATCACAATTCCAAGAACTAATAGTTCTTGTGTAAAATAGAGCATTCTATAGAGAGTTGGAGAGAGGGAAAAGGGCCGGTCTAGCAACCGAGTTTTCCAATAGCAATCCATGATGGGATTCGGCGGGCTGTTCATGTGGACTAGCGGTAGAGGCCGAACACTTGGCGGCTCTATGCGAGAACTACTCTCCTTAGACGGTCAAAGCGTCGATCTTTTAGATCAACCAAGGTAACCACCGTCTACTACTTGTTTGTTTATTGCTTGAACGAAGTCGATCCTGGTTAAAAGGAAATAAAATTTTAAATTCCGTTGCGTTCCCGCATAGATTTCCTAACGATTTTTACCTCGGTTGTTAGTTTTGTAGAGTGCAGCAAACAAAGATGAGTAATCATCGATTGTTAGTTTTACTAACATTTGTTTGTTTTTTCTTATGTTTGCAAAAGAGCGAGGCAAAGTATATCATTCCGTCGAAGTTACTATGTCAACCAACCAATTTTCTGTGGCTATGAATGAAGAAACAAAAGTCTTGCGCACTAAGACAACACCGTTAAGGCCGGACACACAAAGGCGAACGAAAGATAGGATAAGACGGAGGCAGGAGAGAAAAGAAAGGTACATGCTTCTCTTTCCTAAGGTACGAGTGCTTGTAATCCTATTGTTTTCTCTGATTCTGATTCTAGTTCTAAGTCTAAATCTGAATCCGACCCTGAGCACTTACCATCCCTTTCCCCTGAATATCCTAGTTCTGAGTCAGATCTAGATGATTTGCCCTTCGTCCTTTGTTCTAGAGAGGAAATAGATATAGAGAACAACACACGATTACTGCCCAAGCTAGGAGACCCCGGTGCATTCATTGTAGATGTGACCTTAGAACGCGAACATGCAGGCTTAGAATTGATCGACTCTGGATCGAGCCTGAATATCTTTCCTAAGAGTTTGTGTGATAGGATAATGGTTTTTACTCCTACGAATACGATGATGACTATTCGCTGTGCGGATAGCATACGTGTCGTCAGAACTGGGACGATGTCCAACATGACCATCAGTATTGGAAAGCTCAACTTTTTGATAGATGTAGTCGTGATGGAAATCGATGAGGACCTGAGCTGCCCGATCATATTGAGCAGAGCTTTTATGGCCACCTCCAAAGCCCAGATTCACATGGACAAGTTCGAGCTCACTCTTTTCGACGCTAAAGGCTCGGAAGTCCATGGGATTATGAGACCCAATTATCCCCTTCCGCCTAGAGTATCAGTAATCAAAGTCCATAGTGCGGAGGACGCTGCCTTGATTCTAGGCCAAGGCAAAGTTGGTGGCATTGACATTGTTAAGGAGAGCAGTGAGGGAGAATTCATGTCTATCTTAAGAAGGGAGAGAGATGCTCAGTCTCAGAGTACGGTACGAGTAGATACCTCTATGCTTCTGGATGATGAGGTAGAAACTTTGTACGGAGGTGGGGCCGCCCAATCCAAAGGAGACGCTGAGACTCAGGAGAGCTTGAGTGCTAAAGATAAACGGAGGCGAGCCAGAAATCGAACCCGTAGAGTTCGATCTGTTAAAAACTCTCTGGTTTCTGAGACAGTGGCTGAGGTCGGCGCCCGTTTGGATGGTCAAGATGACTGTGTTTTCTTTGGTCTCACGACTAAGGGAAAGGCGCTCATTCGTAAAGAAGGCAAGCGAGACCTCGGTGAAGGCTAACCGGTGCAAATGGAAGGCGAAAGAAGGTAGCTCAATGGAATGAGTTTTTACGGAAAGTCGGTGAGGACTCAAAACTCGAACTACTTCTATCCCTTAGGTCTTTCGTAGTTTATCTTTTTCCTTTTCTTTTCTTTAAGTCAAAATAAAAAGTAACGTTAAAACGTTTGAGGTTTTTTATTTTTGCCATGCTCCGATGACCGTTGGGTTAAGGATGTGCAAAAACTTTTTTACTCGATTCGTTGAAACGTGAAATAGAGTTCCGTAGGTGTGTCTAGGATAGTATCCTAATTTAGGAATAAAAAGCATACAATCAAACCGAGAAGAAGACGGAGGCAAAGCATGAGCTTTAAAGTGAAACTAACTGGTGACAGGATGGATTTAATCGGAGACAGTTCGGTCAGACTGCCCTGGTGAAATGTTGTTTCGCCCATGCGAAACTACCCTTTCACTAGGCAGTATCTGGATTATTTTTAGAGCAATATTTTTGGTAAAGTGTGAAAGTTAAATAAAAATTTGGTTTACCCTCCTATTTTTAAATTCAATTTTTTGAGGGTCAAAAAAGTAAAAAGTGGTCAACACTTCTTCTAGATATCCCAATCTTCCACCTTTACCTTTATCACTTTCCACATCATCAATCCTCTCCTTTCTAAACCCACAAATCACCATCTTTCTCATTTTCACTCCCCTCTCTATTTAAACCCTTCTTTTATCCACATTTTTCTCACACCCACTCCACTCTTCTCATTCTTTCTCTATCATTTTTCTAAACCCATCACATTCTAAACCTCCACTTTTCCCCCAAACACCCAATTTATGTAGAAAAATTGTTGTGGTGCTACCTTTGGCAATTTATACCAATTTTTACCAAAATTTAATCACTTTCTACCTTTTCTAAATTTTATAAATTGCAATGAGATCATTTCTCATTCAATTTGGCTCTTAATTTTTTGGAAAATACACATTTCAAATCGATCAAGGTGACGGTTAGCAAAACAAAATGAGCCGAGCCAGGATTGGGCAACTCGCCCCCAGCGAGACCCTAGCTCGCCCCCAGCGAGTCCCTGCTTAAGGCAGAAGCAGAGTTGGGGTGCTGTTCTAGCGTAGCAGGATGAATCGGAACAATCGGAGTAGAAGGAATCAACCACAGATTCATCGGGCTGGAGCGCAATTTGTTCTCGATGGTGACGCTATACCGGTGATTGACGGGGTGCCACAATTTGTTAGCCCCGCAGTCTACGAGGCATTCTGTACCCATTGGAGCAATGCGACGGTGCATCGAGGAAGGGGCATAGATCTTAAGGATTGCGGGGAGCTCATTACAGATCTTATTGTTTATCATAACTGGGAGTACGTGGTCGTACCGCCTACTCGTTGTAACGGGTCACTGTAAGAGAGTTTTATGCCTATTTAGCGGTGCATCCCCATTCCCACACTGCCATGGTTAGAGGCTGCACATTTGCTATATCGCCCACCATTATCAATGATTATTTCAATTTGGGAAGTTTAGTGGATCACCATGAGGAGTTTGCCAATGTGTATGACCATTCTGATGCACTATTAGCAGAAATCGGTAATCACTTTGATATCGAGTGGTATATCGGTCGATATGCTCAAAATTTTCAAGAGGCCGCATTCTCCACTTGGGAAGATAAGTTTTTACATCGGTTCATTTGTTCCGATGTAATTCCATCCGGCCATACCTCTACAGTTTATGACCATCATGCTGCCTTGATGTATTGGTTATGGTTAGAGAGACCGGTAGACTTGGGCACACTCATACGGGGAAACATGACCGATGTAGCCAGGAAGAAAAGGACCATTCTGCCCTAAGGTTCTATGATTTCAAATCTTGCAATAGCGGCTGGCTGCTCAGAGTTAGGGGCCGATATCTATGTTGACCGGAGACCCATTTGTCAAGAACATCCGTTCCGGCCCTCGCCAATGCCAACCTACATCAAAGACCACCGCCTCGAGCCCGACAAGCGAGGAATAGCGGTGAAGTCAATGCCGCCGGACAAGGGCAAGACTTGGAGCAACTTTTTGCTCGTATCAATAGAATGGAGCAGACGGTGGCTGAGACGCATCACATGGTCGGGAGGATTGTGAGAAATATGGATGGAGATGACATTTCTCGGTTCCGACGTGAACGTCGGCCTACACCACCACCTGGTTTTGAAGGATTTGAGGCCTTTACTCCTCGTTATCCTCCGGGTTTTGGAAGATCTTTTGATGGAGGAGATTGACTGTATCTTTGTATTTCAAAATTCGTATGTTTTCCTTGGTCTTTAGTCTAAATTAGTATTGAGTCAAGTTTGTATAGAGTCTGCTTCCTGAATAATAATGAGGTGCTAAATCTAGTCTGGTTAGTAGTTTTAATTTTTCCATGTAATCATTTTAAGGACTTAAACATGTTTAAGGTTTATTTTGTTCCTTTTACGGTCCATATTTTCGATTATTACCTTTTTCTGGGCTAACGCTGTAACGAGTTTCGAGCTTTGTTGAAGATTTGTTTTGCAGCAATACTGTATTTCTTGTTCGGTCCATGGTTTGTGGAGTGCCCCGAAGTTCACCGACTTGTTCCACTACCGCACTTGACCGAAGCTAAGATCCTATCTTTATTTTATTTTATACATTGAGGACAATGCATCGTTTAAGTGGGGGGCACGAGTCACTTAGCTTCCATATATCAAATAATTAATAAATGAGTAAATTTTAAAATTTTAAGCTTGAATCGCATTTATCTTTTGTGAAAACCGAGCATGTATAGATAATGAAAGAAGCTCTTAAGCATAGTTATAACTTATTTTTGTCATGCTAACTTCAGAATTGCTTAGTAAATATCATTTCACGCTGTGTGCGTAGTTTTGTATTAAACATATATTTTGTCGTTGAATCAGCCTTATTAAGCATGAATAACTTAAATGCTAAGTCTGAAAGGTTAGATAAGAAATTATTTTTTCCGGAAGGTTGAAACAGGAACTACTTGACTTCGTGATTACTTCTTCTTGTCATACTTTCGATAAGGCTAATATCGATGATAGTAAAGCAAAAACCGGGCAAGAAAAAACAGGATTTGGTTTATAAAAAAAATGAGTGAAAAAAAAGAAGAGAAAAAAAAAAGAAAGAAATTATGAACGTTTAGGTTAAAGACTGCTAAACCGATGGAGCATAAGATGCACGGTTGTAAAACAAGGCAGTAGGGTAGCAAGTTCGTGAAGGTTTGAAGGTAGTTGCTTGCTAGGCACCCACCATTGCAAGTTACTGTCCCTAGAATCTACGCGGCCCTGGCAAAGAAACAAACGTGAACTGAGAAAAGTTTCTTGGTTTCCAAATCCGCCCCGCTTCACTAGAATCTGATATTACACCTGCATTATTTGTTAACGATAAGGAGGCGTCACAAAGTTTGGAGTGGTGAAAGTTGCATCTAGAGGACATTATAATTCAAATCTCTCTATTTCGAATACTCTGCATGACAGTTATATAACACACACGTTGATTCAATGATGAAATAGTGGTTAATGCCTAACTGACAAACGTGTTTGTTATTTTATTTACTTTGGAATTTTGGATGATCCTGCTATCAATTAGTAAATTATGTTTCGGTGGTTCTTTCGCCTTCTGTGTTTGCTCAGGACGATCAAAGGCTAAGTGGGGGTAGTTGATGACGGTCAATTTACACCATTAATTATCTATTTATTACCCCGATTCTAGCTTAAATGGGCTTTAAGTGGTTAGTAATTAGTCGTCTCGTGCATAAATTACACCCGAACCAAGTTACGACTCGTTATTATGTAATTAGCCATTTTATCATATTATTTGATATTACAAGCCTAGTTTTATGTCTTATTTATAGTGGGCTGATTCGGAAGCAATTTAGCTGGACTTCGGAGTGGATAAAAGCACCAAGACGGACCAGGAACGGACCAGGCAAAGCAGAAAACAGCCCGGACGAATCATCGGGCTCATTGGCGGCGAGCCACGCCTACAAGCTGCGAGTTGGCTAAATTGCCCCTGCCTCTCCGCACGCGCGTTTTAGGCTCCGTTAGGGTTTAGGAAGCGTGATTTAGGTCGGTGATGGCTATTCTAAGTCGGATTATACCTATATAAACTCCCTTTCATTAGTCAATTTGTACATCGACTCATAACACAAATTATTAGTTTTTTAGAGCAGTTTTAGTACAAATTTCCAGCAGTAATTATGTGAGTTATTTGTATTTATTTCTTTCTTCTGTGTTGTAATTAAATCCCCCCAATTATTGTTTATCATTTGAGATTGTTTATTCTTAGTTAGGCGATGTAGATCTAAGATTACGACGTGAGGCGTGGGGATTCCTCGTCTATATAAGGATCCACACGCCCACGCCTATATATCATGTGACCTATATATGACTTTGCTTAGATAGACAATCGTGTTTTTAGTAGATCTATATAATGGCTTTATGAATCTCTAGTTTACCCGTTACGTATATAGAAATGCTAAGATTTAGTTGTTCGCCGCGTCAATCTAGCCACGTCTTCATGGTGTGATTGTCCACCTAGAATATCTTGTCTTAGTAGGTATGGCTACGACTACGTTGCTCGTCTGTTTTAATTAAAACGTGTAGTTAGGAAATACCAATATAGTACTCTAGGTCGGCTCATGAATTGATCTTCAGGACTTTGTGAGATCTAGATCTATTCTATATTAGGGAATTGTGCGCAAGACTTTGATTATCGTAAATCGTAGATTAACATGAGACCTCTGAAGTTAGTGTTAATGGGGACGGAGATCGATGCGATCGCGCTTAGGAAGTACGCCTAACCACATGAATGTTTCCTAGGTGAGGAATACGGTTAATATCGGCATACCTAGTTTTGTAAGCGTGCGAGTTATATGAGATGGAGGCCTACGAAGAGAAATCACGTAATGTAGCACAGTGATCTAGATGGCCTACCCGGAGCTAAATCTAGTTTAGGGGATGACTCCCGTAGCCAATATAAGAGAAATACGAATCGGGTTGATAGTTGTGAAGTATTGTTTAATTATATAGTTCATTAATTCCAAACGACAACTTAATAATTGGGGAGGTTAATTGCATGTATGTCTATGTGTCGTGTCGAGTCAGTTTCTTTCTTTTCTTGTCATTTGTTGGTCATAGACCGCTTCTGTGTTCTTGGCATGATTAATTAGTTATTTATATATAAAATGATTCACAAATTGGTTCCCTGTGGGAACGACCTTGATTCGCTATAGCTATACTACGAGGGACCTAGTCCTCTTGCTAG
Organism: Gentiana macrophylla; assembly: GCA_026214975.1. Taxonomy (NCBI): domain Eukaryota; kingdom Viridiplantae; phylum Streptophyta; class Magnoliopsida; order Gentianales; family Gentianaceae; genus Gentiana; species Gentiana macrophylla. The sequence goes on from CM047805.1 coordinate 110,168,497, forward strand.
TATTGGTTCATGGTGATCGAGTATTTTATATATCACTTGATCTCATCATCATTATGCTAGTGCTTTTAACAATAGAAATCACTTCAAGCAAAGACTATGTACCAAAAGGGCGAAACCATATGTGAATCCTACACAACCAAATGTTAAATTTTATAGAAATGAGGATACATATATGAACAAAAGTGCAACACTTTGAAAAAAAAGACCATATGGAAACTTGCCAAGGGTTGTACTTATCACTGACCACTATAGACCCAAACAGTTTTGGGTACCTAAAACACACTAAATCTATTTTATAGGGTGTCTGGTACTTTGACAGTGGATGTTCTAGGCATATGACAAAGGATAAGCACTGTTTAACAAATTATGTGGCAAAAGATGGTCCAAGAGTCAATTTTGGAATCAAGAACACACCAGGACATACAAGAGGATATGGAACACTGGTGAGGAATGGATTAACAATAAAAAATGTTGCATATGTGGAAGGATTGGACTACAACCTACTGAGCACTGGACAATTCTGTGACATGGGATACAAAGTCACCTTTGACAAAGGCTACTGTATTGTCATTAGTGAAAGAGGTGAACAAGTTGTGTTGGCTGGAAGAAGACAACAAAACATGTATGTTGTGGATTGGTCCACTGATGTTCCAAAAACATGCCTTATAGTGCACACCAAGACAGAGCTAAATTGGTTGTGGCATAAGAAGTTTAATCATCTCAATTTTGATGATATCAATCAGTTGGTGAAAAAGAAGTTGGTGATTGGTTTACTTGAGATCACATTCAAAAAGGATGGTATATGTGATGCATGTCAGCAAGGTAAACAAACAAAGTCAAGTTTCAAGTCAAAGACCAAACAATCAACAAAGAGAGTTTTGGAGCTGATGCATATGGATTTATTTGGACCAGTAACACCAACAAGTGTAAGAGGAAAGAAGTACACTCTGGTAGTTGTGGATGATTATTCAAGACACTTGGGTAATATTCATGAATAAGAAAAGTGAGACACTTTAAAAGATGCCTGAACTTTTGAAGAGATTGCAAAATGAGAATAGTTGACAGTAGTGAAGATTAGATTAGACAAGGATACCGAGTTCCTTAATAAAGTCATAAAGAAATCATGAACAAAATGGTGTCTTGCATCGATTAGCATTTCTTTGGAACACCTCGGCAAAATGGGGGTTCTTGAGAGGAGAAACAAGACTTTAAAGAAGCGAGGAGGACTATGATTTGTGAAGCATTACTACCTGAAAGATATGGGCTGAAGCAATCAATACAGCATGCTACACACAAAATAGGACCTCAGTAAACAAAAAGCTGCTGAAGACACCTTATGAGATATGGAATGGAAGAAAACCAAATATATCTTATTTCTATCCATTTGAAAGTAAGTGTTTCATCTTAAATCATAAGGAACAACTGAAGACATTCCAACCAAAATCAGATGAAGTAATCTTTGTGGGATACTCCTCAGTCAGCAAGGCATTCAGGGTACTGAACAAAAGGACACTGAAATATGAAGAATCTATACATGTTTTTTATGAACCTAAGTTCACTGGAATGGAAGATGATGAATTTTTAGAACCTGCTATGAATCAGGAGATCACTGATCCAGAATATGTTGATGTTTTGAAGAAGATAAGTGACTTAAAAGTTTCGATTACGAAGCAAAGATGTACATCTTTGAAGAACTCTTTGATAACACTCTCGATGCAACAAGATATGCAATTCAAGGATCTCGCTAATCCCTCTTCAAGCAACAACGAGACCTACCAGAAGGCGAGGTTCCTGTAAATCAAGCAAATCAATATTTACAATGGTTGAAGGACGCCTCTTTGAACAAGTAATTGGTAATATACTGACAAGGTGTAAGGACTAGAAGACAATTAGAAGCAATGTTTACTTGTTTTCTATCTCAAATAGAACCTAAAGTTGTTGAAGAAGCAATATCTGATCTAGATTGGATAATTTCTATGCAAGAAGAATTAAATGAGTTTGAAAGAAACTAAGTTTAGACACTAGTGGAGAGGCCTAGTCATGCAAATATAATTGGCACAAAATGGGTATCTGAGAAATAAGTTGGATGAAATGGTACCATTGTTAGAAAAATGCTAGACTAGTGGAAAAAGGCTATCCTCAAGCAGAAGGAATACATTTTGATGAGACATATGCCCCAGTTGCAAGACTGGAAGCTATAAGATTATTTTTGGCATATGTTGCATACAAAAACTTCAAAGTATACCAGATGGATGTGAAAAGTGCATTCTTGAATGGCATTCTGGAGGAGGAGGTTTATGTTCAGCAACCTCCTGGTTTTGAAGTTAAAGATCAAGAAGATAAAGTATATAGACTCAACAAGGCACTTTATGGTTTGAAACAAGCACCAAGAGCATGATATGAAACCCTATCTCAATTCTTGGTGAACAATGGTTTTACCAAATGTACCATTGACAAGACTCTTTTCAGAATCAATGAAGGGGACCGCACCCTGATGGTACAAATTTATGTGGATGACATAATATTTGGTTCTGAAAATGAATTGCTAGGTGAAAAGTTTGCTAATCTCATAAAAAACAAGTTCCAAATGAGTATGATGGGTGAAATGAACTACTTTTTGGGATTACAAGTCAAACAAATGAAAGATGGAATCTTCATTCATCAAACTAAATATACCAAAGAGCTGCTAAAGAAATTTGGTATGGAAAATAGCACCAAGGTATCAACTCTTATGAGTACAAGCATCGATTGGATGAAGATAAAGAAGGCAAACATGTTGATCGGGCTTTGTGCAGGAAGAATGATAGAAAGTCGATGTACCTCAACGCCGCCAGACCTAATATATCCTTTCTTTGTGAGGTGTTTGTGCAAGATTCCAATCTCAACCTAAGGAAAGTCACTTTAGCTGCAAATCAAGAGGATTCTCAAGTATCTAAAAGAGACTTTGAGAGTAGGAATATGGTACTCAATTGATGGAAGTTTCAAAGTTATATCCTACTCAGATTACGATTATCTTTGGATGCAAAATTGATAGAAAAAGCACCACAGGAACTTGTCAGTTGATGGGAAATAGACTTGTTTCCTGGTTTAGCAAGAAATAGAATTCAATATCCACTTCCATCTCTTTGAAAGTGAATACATTTTTCTTTGGAAGCTGCTATGCACAAATACTATGGTTGAGACAGCAATTAAGGGATTGTAGGATTGAAGAAAGAGAAATTCCCATAATGTGTGACAACACTAGTGCAATTGAAATCACATAAAACTTAGTTTTGCACTCAAGAACCAAGCACATTGATGTGAGACATCATTTTATAAGAGATCATATGGAAAAGAAAGATGTAGTGGTTCTTTACATCCCTACTGAAGATCAACTTGCTAACATCTTTACAAAACCTTTGTACAGTGAAAGATATGCTAAGTTAAACTGAGCTTGGCATCATCAAAGTTGACTGACATTTTTAATAGCTAGCAGAGTACTGGAATTCACAAAGAGGATTAGTCTTTGCCCTGCTTGGTGTGCTCACTTGGCAGATTAGTCATTGGTATCAACAATTCCTAAGTACTCCTATTGTTTAAAAGATTGAGCAAATGAAGTTGCCAAGGGGATTGGTCTTTGTCCTGTTGGGTGAGCTACTTGAAAGATCAGTTATTGGTATTAAACTTCATCTTGTATTATCAATTGGACAAAACTATGCCTAATGAAAATCATCAGAGAATTTTTCTGTCAGCAGGCTGCTGAGCCAAAGGAAGATCGGCAGAGCAATTTCAAAGTAACCCTGCTGAAGTTCAACTCTACTGAAGACCAAGTCTGCTAAACTATACGTTATGAAGACAGTCAAACTTTAATGAAAGTCAACAGTAAATGGATATTATTCTTATCCATTATAATCATGATTACAATATCCAACGGTTACAACGCTTAATGGGACAAGTTAGTGGGACATGTGGCAGCATTACATTTATTCCAAGATTAATCGTGATTAAATGCTATAGTACGTGCACCGTACTTGCCTGACAGTTATCAACCACTATCTTTCCTTATATATACAGACATATACACAGAAGTTACATACAGAACTCGGATTGATTTTCTCTAAAAATACACAAGTGTGAACATAGATTTACAGAGTTTTCTTCTTCATCTTTCTTAATTTTTTACAATGACAGACAAGGATATTCATTTTGGCACAAGCCAAAGTGTTAGAGGTTTTGTTGTTCAGTTACCAAGATTGGAGTTTGTTGAATCAATAAAGACTAACAAGTCTATAGCAACAGCCCTGAATATCAATGTGAAGAATATTGGCTTGGAATATAACCTGCTGAGCAAAATTATTGCCAAGAATATTCTGGGATTCAGTGGAAGTCTTGATACACTCTCTGGATCAAAGATAGACCTGCTGATAATCATTTACAGAAGCAAGAAATTTGATTAGGTTGGATTCTTTGTACAATACATGAAGAAGGTTGTGTCAGGAGAAAGAGATGGCACAAGAAAATCAAAGACAAAGCCCCTAGGTCTAATGATTCAGACCCTGCTGAATCATCTGAAGATACTTGATGTTGCACCTTCCAAAATCAATAAGTCAATATACAAACCAGAAATCAACTATTCTATCCCTGGTTTAGATGATGATGAAGAAAGAGATGATGAAGAAACAGAAAGTGATGATGATAACAATGATGGTGGGCAGGAACAGAGGACCAAGGCTAAAAATGATGAGCAACCTGATGCACCAAAGAAGTCTGTGGAGAAAAGAAAGGCTGGTGAAACAAGAAAGATTACTGAGATGTTGAGGCCTAAAAGGACAAGGCAGCAATCAGTAGACATTGATGAGTCTACTAAGGCTCAAGCTGATATTGAGGCTACTGAGCCTACTGGAGTTGACTGCTGCTGAGATCTTAAAAGAACAAATCAAAGCATATTCAAGAAAGAGGAAAGTTGCTAGCAAAGAGCAGTCGGAAAAAGAACACCTTGAAGATGAGCAACAAACTGCAAAAAGAAAGAAACAGGTTGTGAAAAATAAAGGCCATGGAAAAGGCAAAAAATTGAGGGTTTTGGAGGCCCAAAAGGAAGCAGAAATAGAAGAATATGTTGCTGAAGCAACACAAGTTATTGAGCCTACTGAGGCTGCTGAGGTTGTTATTGAACAACAAGTTGAAAAACCACAGTAGACTACTGAGTCTGTACCTGCTTTGGAAGTTAATGTATCCATGCAAGACCCTACTGAAACTGCAAAAACTCGGGGGGGAAGAACAGATTGGTACAAACCCTGCTAATAAGCATGTGAGTCAGAGGGAAGGTAATGTTGAGCAAATGTAGGTAGTATGTACAAATTTGCAACCTGAAGAACCTACTGACGTATATGTATCTGCTGAAGATACATTGAGCCTTCTTGTTGAAACTTTTGGAGGTCAACAAGTTGAACAACCTGTTCCCAGGAAACCAACTATGCCATTTGAAAGGAAAGGAAAGAAATCAAAGAAGCCTAAGGAGATCCAAATATCGAGACAAGTTGAGAAATATTTTAGATGGAAATTTGGATTCTATAAAAAACAGAAACCTACAAGAGAACCTATGGTGGCTTTGAAGAATGGGCATTTGACAAGTTGGGAGTAGAGAATTTACTTGGATTAATTGACACATCTGTGTTGGGAGCAAGGCTGCTGGAAATCATTGAAGAAGAAAAGCAAAATGGAAGCATCATGTTCAGAGATCCCCGGTTTACACCTGACAGTGATGAATCATCATCTGATTCAGATGATGATCATCCTATGCATCTAGGAGAGTCCAGTGGAGTTGCTAAGGAAAGATCTTCTAAGGATGCAGGACAGGGGTTTACTGACAAGACAGCAGATCAATCTGCTGATGTTGGCAAGTCTGTTGAGGGTCAGCAGACTGATAATTTGGATCAAGAAATGGAAGCTGCCTTTATTGAAGATCTAGAACCTCAAATCAATGCGGAGACAACTCTTGAAGACAATAGATTGATCAATATGTCTGATACAGTATTAATTGAACAAGCTGATGTTAATTTAGAAGAATCAGCTCAATATCAAGACAGTATTAATACTGATGAGGTTTTAGCACAAGCCTCTGAAACTCTTAAAGAGATAGCTGAAGTTCATGGTGTCTTAGAAGAAAATGTGGCTAAATTTCTTCAAATCACAGTTGAAGATGTGGAGGTTCAGTCTGCTGAGGAACAAACAGCAACTAAACAAATGTTGGAACAGGAGGTCCTAATCACTGAGGATCAAACAGTGTTGGGACAAAGGTTGGACTTGATGTTGGGATTGGAGTAATCCCTTGTGCACTGTTGGAGGCTACTGAGGAAAGGGCTATTGTTGCACATGCTGAAGAACAGCAAACTACTGATGTTCATACTAAAGAACAGCTAACTGCTGATGTACATGCCAAAGATAGACAGCAAGTTGCTGATGCACCTGTTGAAGAACAGCTTGTTGACTATGATTTTAGTGATGAGGAGTTTCAAATGCCTGAAGAAGAAGCTAAAGCAGAGCCCCAACTAGCACATGTACCTATTTTTTAAGAAGTACCTGTTTTGGAGGCAGTACAAGAGCCTCAACCTGTACTTGAACCTCATGAAGAACCTGCACTTGAAGAAATTCTTGGAAATGTTGTTGAGAAAGGTCATGAACCCCATGAATGGGATAGGACAAGAGCAATTGTTTTGAGGCAACCTAGGGCTGAATATGATGTTGAACAGCCTGCTGGAGGTTTTGTAGGAGGTATGGCCGGAATGAATGCTATTCCAGTGCATATTTTGGATGATTTAAGGGCTGTAAGGCATGATATAACTCAACTGAGGACTCAACTGAATAGAAGTGAGAGGAGATTTGAAGATTTGGTGAACTTAGTGGAAAACAGAGGGAGAACTTCTGAGACAGCTGCCTCAAACATCACTTCTCTTCAATTTTAAATAATGACCAGCTAAGAGATGTTGTTCGTGTTAAGAATAAGATTATAAACAGATATAAGAATATGGCAGAGTAGATTGCCTCACTGCACAAGAAGATTGACAAGATTCTTTGAGGCACCTAAGCTCTTTGTGGCACCTCACCTCTTTGAGGCACCTCACCGCTTTGTCTGGATCTAAATTAAGCGAAAGGATCAATCTGCTGAAACAAACTATGGAAGGTAGAATTACAGCAGTTGAACAAGGACTGAAATTATGGAAGGACAACTAGCAAACCTGCTGATCACACAGGAAAGTGTTCATGGCCTACTGAACCGGTTTATTTATGATGTCAATAAGGGGGAAGAAGGTCTTACAGCAGAAGCAAATGAGGCTACAAGGATTTTTACAAAAATAAATGGGAGGCTGACATCAATGAATTTAGAAAGCACTGCACTGGCGGAGATCTGATTGATTGATGACCTTTTGAAAGAATACAAAAAGTTGTATTATGGAAAGAAAAGACCTTACCATGACATGGGATTTCAGGAAGGACTGAATTCCTTTCTGGGACTTAAATTTTGGGAAGTAAGGGTCAAATCCATGAGATTTGCTAGTAGAGGTGGCGAGAGGTGGAAGAGGTCAAAGGATGGTTAGTTGGACAACAAAGGGATTCTTTGGAAGAATTCAAACATTTCTATATGGGACAAGGCTTCAATGTTCATACCATAAGGTTGACTCTCCCGAAGCCTAGAAATGGTGGAAACAGATACATACCTGGATTGATTTTTCCACTTTGGAAAATCAATGGATGCTAGATATAGTCAGGGAAATCGGGGAGTATCAAGAGAAGCAAGAACAAGACAGGAACAGAAACTAGATCAGCACATTTACTTATGCATTTATCTTTTTTGCTAATCCTAGTTTGTAATACCTTTGAACAAATATGATTCCAATGAGATATGAATAAATTTTGTTTAGTCTTTGTCTTTATCTTTTTTCTTTGCTATAAGGAGTGTATTGGCATCAACACTAAAAATGGGGAAATTGTTGGACATATTTTAAGTTTTAATGATGAGTGCCAGACTAGCTGTTATAGAACAAAGGCAAAAAGATGTCTAGATTAAATGTATATGTTTACTAGTGTTTGATCTTTGTATAGGTTTGATCAAACAAACACTGTAAAGAGGTCAGCTGACTTTATCAATAGACCTGTCTAGGTCAGTAAGGTGTCTAGGTCAGTAGACTAACTAGGAACCTGCTGATGGTTGAAGGCTGAGGGGTCAAACTCAATTATTGAAGGCTAAGGGATCAAACTTACTATTTAAAGTCAAGGATATGGAATCAGAATTTAAGGAAGTTTGTGATGACCTAAACTGATTACATATACCTTGTGTACAAGGTCTAAGTTCCATAAAGTTATGTGGTGATTGGAACTTAGTTATAATCAAAATGGTGTACTCTAGCTTCACAATAAAAAGTTAGATGAGAAGCAGTTGGCTGAAGTGTTATTAAAACACAGCAGACTAAAATCAGCTGACAGATATGTACATCAGTAGACTGATATACCCTAGGTGTCTGCTGAATGGAAATCTCGATTTAATCAAAGTTTACATTGAAAGATTAAATGAATAAGGATGGATTACAAGCCTTGATTTTGTCAACAAATCAATGGTCAAGATAAAAGGAACGTTGGAAAGATTTAGAGGATTATCCAATGGTTATAAGTCAAAGGGTGGACAGTCTGGAAACTGACAAAAAGCTGACTGACAATGTCAGTATTATGAACAGTGACAAAAAGCAAGTCAAGATGGAGACAAGTCTGAAACGGCTACATTTGAATTTCAAACACAAGTCACAAGTTTCTCACCTATAAATAGGGGACTCCTGAATCAGTTTGAAGATGATAAACAACATTATATCCATACGAAGCTATCAAGTTTTTAATCAAGAAAAACACGCTGCTGACATACACTGAGCTTAAATTTGCTGATCAAGATTTATCTTCAAGTGTAACATGCTATCAAGTTAAATCAAGTATACACACTTGAAGACCTCAAGCTGCTGATCATTTCATCATGATCAAGCTGCTGATAACTGAATCATTTACTTGATTCAATCTTTCTTTTACAAGAAACCTATTGAAGACAGAGAAGCATCTTTTGGGTGTCAAGAACTGTTGTTTGTGGTGGATCTAGTGAAGAGGCAATCCTACCCTTCAAGGACCAGTGGAATAATCTGGAGCAGCAATCCTACATGTTTCAAGTGTTTGGTTTGTGAAGCCATAGTCATTGGTGAAGGACAAAGCAGTTTAGGGATTTTTGTAACAAACAACCTCAAGAATCTCTAGTGAATTACCTCCAACATCACATGAGAAGAGTGGACTGACAGGATTACACCACCTGGAACCACTATAAATCTTGCCTACTTTACTTAACTGTATTTACTTTATGCATATCATTTTATCAGCATACTGATCACATCAAGCTACTGAAACTAGAAACTGAATCACACACATACACTACTGAGTATTCAATACTTGGTATCATTATTTTATCAACAAGTAATAAGGATTAATTTAAATATAATCCGTTGCAACAAATTCAGTAACCTTAATAGTCATCAGACTACTGAGTGGTCAGTGGACTACTGATAGTCAGCAGACTACTGACCTTGCTGAGTTTGTCAACTCCAAAAAGTTTTAAGTGTTAAGTTTATTCACCCCCCCCCCCCCTTAAACTTAACCAAAGCCTTTTCAAAGGACCAACAGTATCTCAGAACAATGTCTGCAGCATTCAAGGATGAGAGTAACTCTGTAGAACGCAGATTCCATGCAGTTGCTAAGTATATTGATGCACAAAACATTGTTATGCAGAGGCAAAATGATCTCATACATCATATGAATATCAACCTCACCAACTTTTCAGGCCTAAGGCAACATATATCACTTGAAAATGAGGCCATGGCATCAGCAATTGGGACTAGAATGGGAGTTGTGGTTCAAAAATTAACAACTAATGACAAGAGGTTCACATCCATTGAATCCAAGTTGGACAGTCTGATATACACAACTGAGACTGCCAATAGCATTCTATTACAACAACAGGATGATGCTGCCAAGAAGGGGAAAGAAGTGATTAGCCTGAAGGACTTGAAGGATCAACCTACAGACCCCCAAACTTCACTGATGAACAGCTCAGAGCAAGAGATAAAGAATTGAAAGTAAGAGAAAGTGAAGAGCGAGAAAAGAAGATCTTGGAAGAAAGGAAAGAGCAAAAAAAAATGAGCCATGTTTTGGACTACATTTCCCGATTAAAAGAGATGATGAAAGAGATAGATCGGACAATCGGCAAAGACACGGATCTAGTCAAGCAACAAGCTCGCAAGTCAACATCGATCGAGATCCAAAGAGAGGCGGTGGACATAGACACCACCTCTTTGGAAGCTTTTGGGTCGTAGTAAAAGGACCTTCACCACCTACAAAAATAGGGAAGAGAAGAAGCGCAAGTGTTAGACAATGTGAAAGAATTTTTCGAAATCAAGACAATCTATACCCTAAGCGGTCACAAGATGAAGCTTGGTGATTGGCTTGGTTATCAAGATGATGAGTTGAGGGTAGATATGGCAAAGATCTACAATGATGTAAAAAGAGAGTATGCATCTCTCAAGCAAAGATCTAGAGAAGGAGCATCTGGATCAAACAGGGAAGCAAACCAATCAGTGTCTTGATGACGGAAAAATTCACTGTTATTTTTATAACTTTTCACCCCGTTTCTGATATCATTTTGAGCACTTTTTGTATCATTTCGAGTCTTTAATTCCTAAATTTCATAAAAATATATAAGTCATGAATATTTTATAAAATATCGTGTTTTTATTAGTTTTTGTACCGGTTTAGTAACCGGAGTGTCGTGTCGGATTTACGTTTGGTATTTTGGTGGTTTATTGCAGAATTATAGGTTGACCAAAATCCCGAGTAATGACACGTTTTGAGGCCTAAAAGAGGTATTTTTAGGGATGTTGGTCCCTTGGAAAGGCTAACACAAGTTTATAGGGGGTGAATAAACTTGTCACCAAAAACTTATCTTAAGTTGTAAAGCCCAGAACCGAAGTTTTCGAAACTCAAACCGACTTCCAATTCGATTATGTTCTGTCCCTTAACTGTGCGGAGTTCGATTAGCTTAAGCGATTGTAAGTCAAAAAGCGACTTATATTCGATCTTGTTAATCGGCAATGGATAAAGTAATAGCCTTAAGTGCAATAGATGTGTAAGGTAAATCTAGACCTTCATGTATCGGTTTGTGAGAATTCGATGTGCGGTGTTTGCTTTGAGAGATAATGCAATAAATAAAACAAACACAAATACATAAAGAAAATCAACACAAGATTTGTTTATGGAAGTTCCGGGTGGTGTAATCCCGTACGTCTCCCCTTCTCCTGTGGTGTAGGAGGTATCACTAGAATAATGAGATAACGTTACAAAATCCTAGTACTATGACAGTCCTTCACGACACCCTGGTTTCACTATCTACACAAAATGAAGAAAGGTGAGATTGCACCCTTCACTCTGCACTCTGATCCTTTGGAGGTGGAATTGCTCCTTCACCAGCTCACCACTAATACCAACACACAGCCCGCAGACTGCACCAATTGCTGTAGCAACACCGTAAGAGAAAAGGTAGAATTGCTCTTCTCAAACTATGCACAGCCAAACCTTTTTCACAAAGGTTAGGTTTAGAATTAATCACAAGATTAATTCAGTGAGTTGTTTGATTCTTCTAGATCTGGCTTTGTAGCTCCAAGATGCCTTCTTCCCTCTTTGTGGGTTACTGGATCTTTCTTTAAAGTCTTCAAGGCAAATCAGTTGGCTTCCCCTTTTTCTTGATATATCTGATCTAATTTTTCGGATCTAGATTTGGATCTTTGAATATATGCTTGTAAAGCTCTTTTTCTGATCCTCCTCTCACTCTCCTTCAAGTGATTCTCTTGTGTATTTATAGGGGTGATGTAACGGTCACTAGCTCTTGTAGCCGTTACACTTGTCGTTTAGCCAACGTTCACATGTATGATCTTTTGTCGTATTGTCAGTTTAAATTCAACAAGGCCTTAACTCAGTTTTCTACTCTTCTTCAAAACTGAGTACCTTGTATACTTACTATCTGACTTTAATTGACTAAGTCAAAGTACACCAATCAGTTTCTTCTTTCCTGGTAACTGATAATCTTTGTCCTTAAGAATATTCAGTTATACATGATCTATAACTCAGTTTCAGGTCACCACAGACTTGTCTGAATCCTGATTTTATAGTCACGACTTGATCAGCTTCTAACTGAGTTTGCCACCTCAGTTCTTGATCAGAATCGATTACGTGTCCTCGGCTCTTGATCTTCTAGATAAGCCAACTGAGTCTGTGTCCCTCAGCGAACTTGTCTTCTTCAGTTCTAGCATAACTGAGTTTGAACCCTCAGTTTTCTTATTATAATTCAGTTTCCTTGAATTGACCCAGCTGTTCGTCTAGTTCCTACTCTATTACAGTGCTTGTCTGAAACAACCTATACAAGGTTCAGACTCTAGATAGAACTTATACATTTATCTCTAGACCATTTCTTGCTTCTTCTTTCATCATACACTATAATGATTTAATTCGACTTCATCATCATGCGGGTTGTAAGTGATTTGTCTAATTACGTGACGAACCATCATCAAAACATAAATAATATTTCCAACAATTTCCCCCTTTTTGATGATGTATCATAACCCTCCCTAAAAGCAATAATAAAAGAATGGTGCAAGAAATCATAACAAAACAAATGAGCAAACTAGAATAGCTGAGTTTATTACAAGAGCCAAACTGAGTTATAACCGAATTAAATTACATCTGCTTTTTCAATAGCCATGAGTTTTTTCACCAACAAGGATACTCCTTTTAGTTTCTAGGAGCCTTCTCGCTTTTCCTTCTTCAGCTGATTCGCCATCTTTAGGTTTGATCTCTAAATACTCATTGAGCAATTGATTTGCTTCTTCATTGTTGCCAGCTTTAGACTTTGCTAAGATTTCTTTGATTTCCTCTTCCATCAGTTTCTCTTCTTCTTCTGAAAAGAGATTCTCTTTTTCCACTTCCCTTTCTGATTTCTCTTCAGTTTTAGCTTCCAGTTTTATTTCATCTTCCCCCTTAGTTTGTGTCTCCTTATCTGCCAATTTCTCAAGAGATTTGACACAGATTACAATCTTCTTTCTGATGCTTAATACTGCTTTAACTGAGGCTTCCTCATCATCCTCAGTTCTTGTTTCTTTAAAGTCTCCTTCTACAATCAGTTCTTCAAATAAACTGTCAACTGCTTCTTCATCAAGTTGGGTAGTTAGTAGATCAGCATCTACTTGTTTGTCCTGATCTTGCATTAGTTGTTTGGCATAAGCCTCTTCAGCCTTTTCTTCTTCTTTAGTTGCATCATCACCTACAGCTTCATCTTCCCCCTTGTTTGAAGATAAGCGATAGCAATCTTCAAATAATGTACGTAGAGTGATGATGTTTGAATATTCAAATAGGCCTGGGTAGTGTATCCTTCCAATGAGATCATGTAGGTTGAGAAGTTTCTCTTGTAGATTTTGTATTAAACATTCAATGAATTCTTTTAGATTTTTCAGTTTCTCAGCTTCAGTTGCTTGAACCATAGATTCTTCAAGTGCTGATTTGCTTGTGGATGCCTCATGAGCTTGGGATGAGATGCCAGTTTCAGGATAGTAAAAGTCAGTATCATGAACTGTCAGTTCCTTTTCATACTCAGTTTCACAAAATTCGTGTCTTCCACGACTTCTCTGCTTTTCAAAGTGTATTCCCCAAACATAGTAGTGGGAAATTCACTCCTTCAGATTCTTCACATTCGCTTTCTTGATTCTTCATCAACTCTTTCAGATTCTTCTTCATTCCCTTCAATTTCTTTATCAACTTCTTCTTCACCAATTTCTTTATCATCTACACATTCCTCATCTTCAACTTGTTCACTTTCCTCAAGTTTAACGAACTCTTCAGTTTCTTCGTACATGCTTTCTTCAGATTCATCAGACTTGCTTTCTTCAGTTTCATCAGACTTGCTTTCTTCAGTTTCATCAGACTTGCTTTCTTCAATCTCATTTACTTCCTTAGTTTCAGTTTTCTTTGCCTGAAACTTGTTCAACATTCTTTTATGTCTTCTCAGGGTTCTGTCGTCCAATCTCACAGTCTCACTTGAACTGGAGTCTGAAACTTCACTCCATTCTTCTTCTTTGGTGACTTTTCTCTTCTTTGTCCCAGTGGACACTGACTTCTGTTTCACTTCGGTTGGTGTGGATTTAGAAATGGAGAAGTGATCCAGTATCCTTTGCACTAGATAGGTAAATCCCTTTTTCAGTAAGAATGATTCTCCAGCAGTTTCCTTACTTTCTTTGCTCTCCTTTTCATCAGAAATTTGTTTTATCAACTGATTGAGAACAAATTTGTTCCAATCAAATCTCTCTTCAAACCAAATTGCATAAATCATCTTCATTTTGTCTGTTGAGAGAGTGTAGAAATTTCGAGCATGACCAATGACATTTTTGGTCGGAAGTATAAATCAAGAATGCAAATTCTCCTTTCTGGCGATAGATAGAGCCCTTTGTAATTCTTCTCCTTCTTGTTGATTGCAATTGATGTTCCAAAGCTTGTCTTTTCTTCTTTCCGAAGGTGAAAGATGGAGAGCCTCCAATTATATCTAGACGGAACACCAGGGAGAGTAGTTGTTCATCAATGATGAAGCTTTTGTCTTGAACAGTCGTTTTGAAGCTTCTTCCATTGTTGGTGATTTCAGCATTCCTATAGAAATTTCTAATGCCGTCTGGACATAGGATAGAGACCTTTGTGTCAATCAAATTCTCCAAACCTCGAATCTTTTTAATCTTCTTTGCAATTTGAATTGAAAGATTGGAGTTTGAGAATTTTTGACAGAATGCATCCAGGCTTGTTGTGATTCCTTCGTCAATGTTGTATTGCTCCATTGATTTTCTGATTAGGGATTCTTTGAATGCTTTGAAATTGATTGAACAGGATTTGTCAAGATTGCGTCTTTCAATCGTTTTCAAAATGAGAGTCGTGTCACAATCAATGAGATTATGTAGGGATATACATCTACTTTTTCTCCTGGATTGACACGTGGCTTCGAGTGATTTGTCAAGTCAGCCCAAACGTCAGATGGTAGCAGGAAAGTTTTCTGCTATTGACCAAATTGTCCTCCATCAGCTTTTTATTATCTCAGTTTTGTATAGAGGTCAGTTTTCTGAGGATTTTGCAATGTAAACTGACTTTTCCTGCAAAACAGTTTTAAGTTTTCTTCGGTACCCATATGTTCTTGGGTCCGGCTGAGTTAGTTACTGAAATATATTTTTCAGTTCCTTGGTTGAGAGAATTAAGCATTCTCAACTCTTTTCTAGATAAACCATTACGCTCAACCTTAGTTGATTTCACAAGAATTCTTTTAGATTTAACATTTTTAATTTCTTTGTGTAACCTACTAGGTCTTCCAGTATCTTGATTTCTAAAGTTTGTACTTTTTGAGATCTTAAGACTGGGTAGGGGTGGGGGATTATCATTGCCTTTGTAAATTTTGTTGAGTATTAATCTTTCAGCTAGATTTGACACCTCAGTTTCAAGAAACTCATTCCAACTTTTTGCTTTGCCAAGTTCTTTGTCTTTTTGTTCCAACTCCAAGGAGAGTTTTTCGGTTAACTTGACAAGATCAGAATTTCTCTGACTGAGTTCAGCAAGTGATAACTGAGTAGAAGAAAGTACCTTTCCTTGATGATTTGATATAGTTTGCACATTCCCTTGTTGCTGTGATGAGTCTTCTATATCAACAACTATTTGCAACAATTCCTTTCCTTCTTCTTTTGAGAAGTCTTTCAGTGATGGAACTCCTTTGGATTCGTCAGTAATAACATTTTGGTTTGTATCCACTTCATCACTGAGTTGGGGTTCTGGATTTGTATTTACATTTGTTGCACTGAACCTCTCGAACATTTGATCCTGAAAATCAGATATATTATGCAAGAAATTAGTTAGGGGGTGAGTAAACCAACTTCTAGCTCTAGATGTAGACATTGAAACTAGGTGAACTGATACAGTGAAGGGTTTTCAACAACTGGTTTGAAATGTATCTTGGATCTCCTCCAAAAAGGAAGATTTGCTCCGATACCAATTGTTGGTCCCTTGGAAAGGCTAACACAAGTTTAGAGGGGGGGGTGAATAAACTTGTCACCAAAAACTTATCTTAAGTTGTAAAAGCCCCAGGAATCGAAGTTCTCTCGAAACTCAAAGCGACTTCCAATTCAGCTTATGTTCTGTCCCTTAACTTGCGGAGTTCGATTAGCTTAAGCGATTGTAAGTCAAACCGACTTATATTCGGTCTTGTTAATCTGGCGCGGATAAAGTAATAGCCTTAAGTGCAATAGATGTAAGGTAAATCTAGACCTTCTATGTATCGGTTTGTGAGAATTCGATTGTCTCGGTGTTTCTTTGAGAGATAATGCAATAAATAAAACAAACACAAATGCATAAAGAAAATCAACACAAGATTTGTTTATGGAAGTTCCGGGTGGTGTAATCCCGTACGTCTCCCCTTCTCCTGTGGTGTAGGAGGTATCACTAGAAGAATGAGATAACGTTACAAAATCCTAGTACTATGACATGTCCTTCACGACACCCTGGTTTCACTGCTCTACACAAAATGAAGAAAGGTGAGATTGCTCTTCTCACACTGCACATCGATCCTTTGGAGGTGGAATTGCTCCTTCACCAGCTCACCACTAATACCAACACACAGCCCGCAGGCTGCACCAATTGCTGTAGCAACACCGTAAGAGAAAAGGTAGAATTGCTCTTCTCAAACTATGCACAGCCAACCCTTTTTCACAAAGGTTAGGTTTAGAATTAATCACAAGATTAATTCAGTGAGCTGTTTGATTCTTCTAGATCTGGCTTTGTAGCTCCAAGATGCCTTATTCCCTCTTTGTGGGTTACTGGATCTTTCTTTAAAGTCTTCAAGGCAATTCAGTTGGCTTCCCCTTTTTCTTGATATATCTGATCTAATTTTTCGGATCTGGATTTGGATCTTTGAATATATGCTTGTAAAGCTCTTTTTCTGATCCTCCTCTCGCTCTCCTTCAAGTGATTCTCTTGTGTATTTATAGGGGTGATGTAACGGTCACTAGCTCTTGTAGCCATTACACTTGTCGTTTAGCCAACGTTCACATGTACGATCTTTTGTCGTATTGTCAGTTTAAATTCAACAAGGCCTTAACTCAGTTTTCTACTCTTCTTCAAAACTGAGTACCTTGTATACTTACTATCTGACTTTAATTGACTAAGTCGAGTACACCAATCGCTTTCTTCTTTCTGGTAATCGATAATCTTTGTCCTTAAGAATATTCGATTATACATGATCTATAACTCGCCAGTCACCACAGACTTGTTCGAATCCTCGATTTTATAGTCACGACTTGATCGACTTCTAACCGAGTTTGCCACCTCGGTTCTTCAGTCTCAGAATCGATTCTCGTGTCCTCGGCTCTTGATCTTCTAGATAAGCCAACCGAGTCGGTGTCCTCAATAACTTGTCTTCTTCAGTTCTAGCATAACTGAGTTTGAACCCTCAGTTTTCTTATTATAATTCAGTTTCCTTGAATTGACCCAGCTGTTCGTCTAGTTCCTACTCTGTTACAGTGCTTGTCTGAAACAACCTATACAAGGTTCAGACTCTAGATAGAACTTATACATTTATCTCTAGACCATTTCTTGCTTCTTCTTTCATCATGCACTATAACAGTTAGTTACGACTTCATCATCATGGGTTGTAAGTGATTTGTCTAATTACGTGACGAACCATCATCAAAACATAAATAATATTTCCAACAAGGGATATAAGAGTGTGCCACTAACTTAAGTGGTCAAGTGGCTCAGTGGTTAATGGTACCACTAACGAATTATATCTTCGACGAACAAATGGCTCATTAAAAAGGCATTTTCTGAAGAATAATTCTTCATGAAAGTTGTAGATCTTTGAAAGAGCTTTCCAACGCATTTTGAATCACGTCAATCGGAGGTCTACAACTCAAGATATGAATTTTTCAAGTTTCAGCTCAAAAATCGATATTTTTTACTGATCCCGGATCGATCCGCCCTTTCCCGGATCGATCCGCGAATCGAAAATCGACATAATGATGATTTTGCACATGGGTCATTTTCATCAGCTTTCGGTGCCCCTTCTTCCCCATCCCTTCTTCATCTTTTCCTTCATTTTTCTTTCATTTTGGGGCCTATATATATATCTATAGAGATATATATATATATATATATATATATATATATATATATATATATATATATATATATATATATATAGTTGTAATTTCGTTATAATTTTGAATAATTATCGTTATAATATAGTTTTCTTTTTTCGTTCTTTCTTTCTTGTTTTCTTTCATTTTGTTATATAGATATATATATATATACATATATATATATATATAAGTATCGAGAATCTGGAAAATGATTGGATTAAGGTTTTAATTTGGTTTTAATAGAATTCGGCATTGATGAAGGCTATTATGTAAAACTTCCATACGTGTAATCCATGACATTTTGACAGTGGTCGATTACTTGTAATATCTATATATCTACATATATATATGAGTAGCTAAACTTATTATAGTCGAATCATGTAAAATTTGGTGAAATCAACCCTTGGAAAATGAAATAGGGAGTGTGTAGTGCTTTTTATTGTTATATCTCACATTTTGCACGTCTTAGAACTTGTTATAACGGATTTGGGCTAGATTGACAACCTAGGTCAAAAATCACACAAATCACTCTTGAGAGTTGTTCAAAGAGAGTGGTGTGGGAAAAAGGGTTCTAAGATCGGGAGGTAAAACATACCGGGTTTTAGGTCGTGAATTCAGGCCCGTGCTCATCGATGTATTATTATCAACGTAATAACTTGAATGTGGTAGTTTAGATTAGTGTAATTTAGTGTTAGACCCCGGGGTTGAACTATGAAGTGCCGGGTGGTTCTTGAGCCAACGATGACAAGTTGTTTCACGGAGTCTTTCGGGCAGACCATGGATTAGGTAAAGCTTCGGTTTACTGCTTTGACACATTCTCGTTAAGATGTTCGGTGAAGTACATTGGTGAGTATCGGGGGTAGTAACGTCGACCGAGTAATTTCGGACTTGTTTCTTAACGAGGTTTTTCTCGCGGAAAACGAGCGTCTCACAAAGACTTAATCATGTTAGATTAATCGGTTTTCTAAAGGAGAATTAGTTAACCTCACATAGGATGTTGAAGGAGAGTTGTTCAAATTTTAGCATCAGAACTAGGAGCACGCACCCGTGAGATTGAATGTGAGAGTTCATTTGTTATAATGCACACTTCCAGTTTTGTCTATCCGTGGGGTTGAAATTAACTATTTTGATCATGGTTCGGCTATGTCTTTTAAAACCAAGTAGTTTAATTTTATTTCTTTTCTATCTTTAGTATAAACAAACCAACAACTTTGATCGCCTAGACTAAGAACCACATTCGCTTTGGTACTCACAACCACATTTCTTTTGGGATCGACCTCGTACCCCTGTAGCTATCCTAACAATCGACCCGGTACTCTGCTGGTTAGAGAGTTGGTTTACCCACGGTTACGAGTCCTTTATAAATTGTATTTTTTAAGGGGTAAATTTTATCTCATCAAAAATTGGCGCCGTTGCCGGGGAAATGTGTGATATTGTTGTGATATCTTGTAAGTGAACCGAAGGCTTGGGCCTAGGTTTTTATTTTTATTTTACTTTCGATAAGAGTCTTGGGATGTTGAAGTGATATTGTCCTGAACTCGGTTTGAATACGACTTTGGTACTCAACCCAATCTCTTTACGGGGTTTGTTATATTAGGTTGATATCTTGTAAGTCCAGCTAGAACTGAGGCTTAGGACCTTCGGCTACCATATTTATATAAATAAATAAAAAAAAAAAAAAGAAAAATTTTATTGTTTTCTTGTTGTTTTCTGAGATCTTGCAGATTGAGCTAAAATGGATGGATTTTTCAATCAATACTACTCACCTGAACAACAATACTCCTACCTACCTCAGGCACCTGAGCAATACTATCAACAAAAGTATGTGCCTCAGCCTCAATATCAACAGCAGAGTAACCAGGACCAGAATTATGGTTATTCGAGTTATGAGCCACAATATTACGAGGGTTGTCCTAACCCTGGTGCTTATCAGGATTACGGTGTTCATGCTCAATGCGTTGATAGCTTCAACCAGATTCAGCCATCTGATCAGTGTTTGGAATGGCAAGAAACCTGCTACCCACCTCCGATGAATCAAAGTCAGTATGATCAGTTTGTTCCCGAGCCACAAGAAAGTTTTACCGACAGTCAAATAGAACAAATGGAGCGATTGGACCAGATCTTGCAAGAGCGATCTTTGGACATGCAAGAGTTCAAGATAAACCGACTCGCCTAAGAAATCTTCAAGAGAGGGTGGTGCGATTGATTGAAATAATGGAGTTCGAGCAGCAAAACAGGCATGTGCAAAAGAGGTGGTTAAGGATGATGAGGTGCTCATTGAAGAAGTTTGAGTTGAGAATAAGGTTGATGATTCGATTTGCTATAATGAGATTTTGAGTTAGAGGAGAGGAGAGATTGATTGGCCATCTTTAGTAAAGCCCTTTGGGAGAGTTGGTAGTGTTTAATATAACGGTCCCGGATTACTACATTCGTCCACTCTGTGAGGATAAATTTTCTGCGGTCCAGTTTGTGTACTCCCCGATGGATGAACTTTATGGAATAGTAAAGAAGATGGTTCGACAGGCTGATAACAGAAGATTCTCTGGCTGGGAGGAGGTGACATCGAGAACCAAACGAGGTACGTTTCTAGACAATTTAATGGTTCTCGCTTTGATCATTTTTCTTAAGCTGTTGATCTTCTTAAGTTCGGATTTTGGTTGATTGAGTCTGTATAGAGTCACCCTGTCGAGCAAACGACGTTAAACAAAAGCGCTACCGGGAGGCAGCCCGTTAAATAATAATAATTTGGATAAGCCTAGTCTGAATGAAATGTAGAATCTGTATGAAAGATGAACACAAAGCACAACCAAGTCTCGAGATGAAGGTTTGAATGTCATTAAGATGGGAACGATTAGGTGGTTATCCGAAAATCCCGATGGAGAAAAAAGAAAACATTCAAATACATCATTTCTTGGACTTAGGTTGTTGAACCCTTGAGGATCTGGGTATAAAAGACTCAATACTCTTTCACACATTTCATTTTATGATCTAGTCTGTTTCAAATTTCTGGTCGTTGTAGTATAATGGTGAGTATTCCCACCTTAATAAAACTGTGTGTAATAAAAATGAATCTAGGAATAGCTGACTTGACTATGATATATGCTCATGTGATACGTATATGCTTAGATGTTCTGTGCTTTACCCGTGTGGGTTATTTTTCCATCTAAAGCTATATATATATTGCCTATCGAATTTTCTCGACGAATGAATAGGCCATTATCTTATTATTCCCATATCCCTTTTGCATATTTTGGCACGAGGACCATGTCCCGTGTTTGCTTTGTTTTGGTTATTTTTGATATAGGGATTCGGATCGTGCTTTCTCATGGCTGTTACGGGATTCGATAGCACCTTTCTGCCAGATTTATCAGCTAAGTCTTTCTCTCTATCTCTGGGAATAATGCAAAATCGTAAGTGGGGGGTAGAGTATGGTTGGTATAGAAATGGCAGTAAGTGTTTAAACCCTTAGTTTTTGATTCTTTTTCGAGCATTATTTAGTTGATTAAAATAATCTGTATAAGGTATATATTTCATGGATTTGATGATGTAATGATCGATTTGGATGTTTATAACCAAAGTGAACCGTAAGTGCATTTTAACCCCAAATTTATTTGTGTAACATGAATTCATTATTCACGTAAGCCTTTGATATTGAAGCGAAAATTTTAAACTGTATCCATTCAGTATCCTAAGTGGTTATTCTAGAGATAATTGCGGTAACTTAGTACCTAATTTTTGAACGTGTAATTGTGAATATCCAAGGTTTGAATGTGATGGAAAGGATATAAGTTAAGTGGAATGAAAAGAAAATACCAAATTAAGATGAACTACATATATGTCGGTTGTAGCTACCAATGATTTGAGTGCAGAGAGGCGTTATCACTAAACGCCCTATATCACTATGAGGTTTAAAAGCTCCCATTAACGCTCTGATGATAGTAGTCCGGCTAGGGTGTTATCAATAAACATCCTATTCTTTGGGAATGAAGGCATATGCTACACATGTGAAATTAAGTCCAGCTAGGGTGTTATCACGAAACATCCTATTGCTGGGAATAAATTAAGCATGGTTGAAAACTTAGTTATCTTCTGACTATCCCCAGTATAAACTGAATGATATGCTTTAGGGATTATTCTAATAAGTACACGGGAGGACTTTGTGTGGAACTGTTACTGCATATACCTGGGAAAGTCATTAGGACTGTCTGAATAGATATTTGTGCGTATTGCTTGAATTATTCAAGAGAGGATAGTGGAAATTGAAAAGGCCTGTCACACACGCACTCTGTTATACATTTATATTAAGGTTAACGTGTAGTTATGATTCGAATGGTTGCATCATCTGATTGTCATTTATATCTTATATCTTCTTGCATTTGTCCCTCATTCATTTTATTTTATCGCTTATTTTGTTCGAGGACGACCAAAAGCTAAGTGGGGGGTTGTGATGACAGAAAAATTCACTGTTATTTTTATAACTTTTCACCCCGTTTCTGATATCATTTTGAGCACTTTTTGTATCATTTCGAGTCTTTAATTCCTAAATTTCATAAAAATATATAAGTCATGAATATTTTATAAAATATCGTGTTTTTATTAGTTTTTGTACCGGTTTAGTAACCGGAGTGTCGTGTGGATTTACGTTTGGTTATTTTGGTGGTTTATTGCAGAATTATAGGTTGACCAAAATCCCGAGTAATGACACGTTTTGAGGCCTAAAAGAGGTATTTTTAGGGATATAAGAGTGTGCCACTAACTTAAGTGGTCAAGTGGCTCAGTGGTTAGTGGTACCACTAACGAATTATATCTTCGACGAATAAATGGCTCATTAAAAAGGCATTTTATGAAGAAGAGTTCTTCATGAAAGTTGTAGATCTTTGAAATATATTTCCAACGCATTTTGAATCACGTCAATCGGAGGTCTACAACTCAAGATATGAATTTTTCAAGTTTCACTCAAAGCGATGTTTTTTACGATCCCGGATCGATCCGCCCTTTCCCGGATCGATCCGGCGAATCGAAAATCGACATAATGATGATTTTGCACATGGGTCTGCAGAGAATAATCTTGGGATAATATATTTTATTCCCGGATCGATCCGGCCCTTTCCCGGATCGATCCGGACTATCCAAATTTGCCTATAAATATGGCCATTTTCATCAGCTTTCGGTGCCCCTTCTTCCCCCATCCCTTCTTCATCTTTTCCTTCATTTTTCTTTCATTTTGGGGCCTATATATATATCTATAGAGATATATATATATATATAGTTGTAATTTCGTTATAATTTCGAATAATTATCGTTATAATATAGTTTCCGTTTTTAGTTTCTTTCTTTCTTGTTTTCTTTCATTTTTATATATATATATATATATATATATATATATATATATATATATATATATATATATATATATATATATAAGTATCGAGAATCTGCAAATGATTGGATTAAGGTTTTAATTTGGTTTTAATAGAATTCTCGCATTGATGTAAGGCTATTATGTAAAACTTCTGCCGTGTAATCCATGACATTTTGACATGAGTCTCGATTACTTGTAATATCTATATATCTACATATATATATATGAGTAGCTAAACTTATTATAGTCGAATCATGTAAAATTTGGTGAAATCAACCCTTGGAAAATGAAATAGGGAGTGTGTAGTGCTTTTTATTGTTATATCTCACATTTTGCACGTCTTAGAACTTGTTATAACGGATTTGGGCTAGATTGACAACCTAGGTCAAAATCACACACATCACTCTTGAGAGTTGTTCAAAGAGAGTGGTGTGGGAAAAAGGGTTCTAAGATCGGGAGGTAAAACATACCGGGTATTAGGTCGTGAATTCAGCCCGCGCTCATCGATATATTATTATCAACGTAATAACTTGAATGTGGTAGTTTAGATTAGTGTAATTTAGTGTTAGACCCGGGTTGAACTATGAAGTGCGGGTGGTTCTTGAGCCAACGATGACAAGTTGTTTCACGGAGTCTCTAGTAGGCGAGACCATGGATTAGGTAAAGCTTCGGTTTCTTGCTTTGACACATTTCGTTAAGATGTTCGGTGTAGTACATTGGTGAGTATCGGGGTAGTAACGTCGACCGAGTAATTTCGGACTTGTTTCTTAACGAGGTTTTTTCGCGGAAAACGGAGCGCCTCACAAAGACTTAATCATGTTAGATTAATCGGTTTTCTAAAGGGAGAATTAGTTAACCTCACATAGGATGTTGAAGGAGAGTTGTTCAAATTTTAGCATCAGAACTAGGAGCACGCACCCGTGAGATTGAATGTGAGAGTTCATTTGTTATAATGCACACTTCCAGTTTTGTCTATCCGTGGGGTTGAAATTAACTATTTTGATCATGGTTCGGCTATGTCTTTTAAAACCAAGTAGTTTAATTTTATTTCTTTTCTATCTTTAGTATAAACAAACCAACAACTTTGATCGCCTAGACTAAGAACCACGTTCGCTTTGGTACTTACAACCACATTTCTCTTGGGATCGACCTCGTACTCCTGTAGCTATCCTAACAATCGACCCGGTACTCTGCTGGTTAGAGAGTTGGTTTACCCACGGTTACGAGTCCTTTATAAATTGTATTTTTGAAAGGGTAAATTTTAGCTCATCATGTCTCACACTGCAAAGGGGCCAGAGGATTTGTCTAGTGAAAGACAAGAGGAGTTCAATAACATGGTAAAAAATTTCAGACCCATGGGCAGACTAAATCCTCAACAACATTGGGTGATGTACAAAGGTCTAAAGTTTGCTGACCCTCACATTGTTGAAGCAAAGGACAGATTGGAGAAACACTTTGGGGAACCACTGGCTCATGAAACCATGCCTGATTTCAATAGGCTTATTGATAAGAAAGTATTCCGAGGCATTTCTTACAACACTGCCTTGGAATACTGGAAGTGAAAGTTTTCAGAAATTGACTGGAAAGACATAGAAGGGATTCAAACTACAAAGTTCAAGAGGAACAAACAAAATCTGAATAACTTGTAGTTGTAATAATTTTCTCTATTTTATCTTGAATGCCCTCTATGGATGAATAAAATTGTTGAGTTTTATTCTCTTATTATATGAGAAAAATGCTTGCTTATGTTCAGGCTTATGAGGGTTTTAGCATCATCAAAAAGGGGAAAATTGTTAGGAAAAACATTTTATTTATTTTGATGATGGCCATACTAGCTGTTATAGCAAGCCTGCAATAAGTTAGAAATATTTGTATAAGTCTTTACTTAGAGTATGACATGTTGTATAAGTTCAGTCAGACAAGTACTGTACTAGACTGGTAGGATGGCTAAGTGAAACAGAAAATCAGCAAAGTGAAGGCAGCCATGTACCAGCAGAGTGAAGACATATGGACTGACTTATAACCAGGGAAGTCTGTGATGACCTTGGGTAAGTCTAAGATATACCTCAAGTGATGAAATCTGTTGTTTTTATATGGTGTCCACTGATCTCACACAAATAAAGGATAAGTGGAGTACAAGCATACTTGGAAAATCAAAGAAAGAAAAGAAACATCAAAACGGCGATGTAAGAGACTAAATAAAAACAGTGAATAAGATCCTAACAGCAAAGGCAAAAGATTCACTAAGCCGGTCAAGCAACAGCTTAAACAACAAAGACAAGTATGCTGCCTGCATTTTATTCCGAACATGGAAAATAAGCAAATCAAGCATTAAATGCAAAATCAATCAAGGACGGATTTTGTGATGGACGTTTGAAGAAAATCCGGATCACTAAAAATAAGGAGAATAAAATCAAGGAGGAATCAAGAATTAAATTAGGATTATTCTCCACGTTAAATAGCCAACGGATGTAATTTCAAACAAAGGAAAATAAAGGCTATAAATAGAAGGCATTGTGAGACAAAAGAAACAGAGAGATAACGATTAAGAAAAGAGCAAAAACTCATCGGTTTCTAAGCCTTCTCCTTGAACTTAAAAGAATACATCTAGAGATCAACTCAAAGCATTCAGAGCATAAAGGTATATCAAGCACTGAGATTGATCATCACATTTGTGAATATCATTCACACCAGTTTGCAGCAATTGAATAAGAGAAGTCTGAGAATGAGTTGCACCCTTTGTGATAGCTACTGAAGGATTTGTTCCCAAGGAGCAGTGTTGAAGACTGAATCACTGAAGCTTTTGTAGCCAGGGAGTGAAAGTCTTGGAGATTGTGAAAGCTTGTGTAGCCAAGGACAATCATACTATTGTATTGGTGAAAGACAATAGTGAATTCTTCCAATCATCACATAAGAAGAGTGGATTAAAGGATTACACCACCCAGAACCACTATAATTCTTTGTGTTCATTTACTTATAGCACTTTACTTTACAGCTTTACTTTACTGCAGTATATTCATAATATGTGTTTGCATAACCTACTTTGAAACAACTTTTAAGAAGGGACTTATCCGCTGCCCAAAAGCTTTTAAAATAAGAAAAGTTTTTGAAACACCAGTATAGTTATACACCCCCCCCCGACTATACTTTTACCCTTCTCTGGGACCAACAATCCAGATTATAAGACATGGTCGTTGATGTTTGACACTCGACGATGCGACCATATGGACATTATAACAAATGATATGATTCTATTTACACGGTAACCGTTTGACATGAAAGGTAGTAGTCATTGCATTTGACTCTTCCGATGATTGGGGGTCATGGCGTATTGCTAGATGCTATCCATGATCGTTAAGTATGAACGGCATTTTAGTAAATGCACTTTGTGCCTACGACCAACATATTCGGAAGCCTATCGGGTCACACACATAAGAACATCTAGCCGGATTAATATGCAGTTATAGTGATAACCAAATAAGGAAGCTTTTATCTCGACTATAAAGTGTTATAGTGATGAATTAATATTGTGGTATTTATTTATTATGAATAAATATAATACAAGATATTCATTATGTTGATTAATTAAGAATATTAGGAAGCCAATTATTGGCCATGGGAAGTGCATATGATGTGTATATGATACACATGGATTTTGCAAATTAATTAATCATAGTATTATATTATTAATTATTAATATTAGATATTAATATATATATATATATACATGGATTTTGCAAATTAATTAATCATAGTATTATATTATAATTTATTATATATGTATAAATTGATTTATGGTAATATAATAAAGATGTTCAATATTAGATATTGACAATATCTTAGACATATTTCATTTGAGATATTAAATTAAATGAGATAAATCTAGAATATCTATTTTCCTTATTTTACTAGTAAAATATTTTCTTTCTTCCTACTCCACTCAGAAGCTTTTCCCATTGGGAATGAGATCACAAGAGGCGCACCATCCATCTATATAAAAGGTGGGTGTGCAGCTCTCTTTTGTATCATCACAATTAGAAGAGTTCTAAATTACTAGAAAAATTGAGAGCTTCCTAGAGAGAGTTTTGAGAGAGAGAAAATGTCGGTCTAACAACCAAGTTTTTCTAATAGCAATCCGAGGTGGGATTCCGGCGGTTTGTTCGTGTGGACTAGCGGTAGAAGCCGAACACTTGGGCGGCTTCGTGCAGAAACTACAACCGTAGACAAAGCGACGATCTATTTTAGATCATCCAAGGTATTATCTTCATCTACTTCTTTTATGCTTGTTGCTTAAACGAAGTCAATCTTGGTATAAAGGAAATTAAATTTTAAATTCCGATGCGTTCCCGTGTAGATTTCCTAACACCTACTCCTTCAATCCCTTGCAAAACCGGATGTTATGATCCATGAGACTGAAGTGATAGCACAAATAAGGTAGCCTCTCGTATTCGATCAGATCTTTCACCACCTCCCCACCTTCATTTTTCAAGAAGACACACCACCTAAGATGCCGATCATTAAGTATAGAAACCCTGAACCGGAAACTCCAAGCACCGTGCGTGACTCTTTTGAACTTGCCCTATCCCATAGTCAATGTAGGCAAGCATCTGGCGACCAACCTCCAAACAGATATCTGACTACATTGACAAACCTTCGATCAACAACGAAAAATCTCGCTTGTCGAAAAATCCTCCCTCGACTCCTAGTTCAATTATCAAGCTTTCACAAAGAATAAATACCCATCAAAGCACCAAAGCCTTCCTCCAAGGCAACACGCCGATCTTGTTTAAAAACAAACACAAATTGAAACAGATTCCGGCCAACACGAGTAACGGAAAAGCTCACCGTTTTCCATGACATCGCCATTTTGAGTCCGGACACACCTACTTCCTTTGGCGAGTACGACTTGCAAATCACGCTCTGGGCATAAGCTTCCTTCACTGCTCAAAGGCTCGGCATGGCAAAGAACAATGATCGGATTCCGCTTACGATAGAGTTATGGTTTGCAGGAGATCGGCGTCACTGATGTTGGGTTTCAACAACGAACATCAGTGGCACCGACGTTCCCTTTATAAAAAATCACCGGGTGTCGAAGTAATTTTTTGTGGTGCCGAAAGTAATTAGGGAACGGAGACGACGTGCACGTGCGATAAACACCCTTTCCTATTCCTAAACCACTTTCCGTTTAGAGCGGAGGGAGGTTCTTCATCTTCACATCCCCGCATCGTATTGGACTGCCAGTGATGTACTGGAGGAAGGTGGTGATGACATCAAGTCCGCATGGCGCCTTGTATGTCGTGGCTTGTGATCTGGATAATACATCTGTTTTGGAATGAGAGATGATAGTGTCGATAGAAACCCCTATATATATCTGAGGGGATAAAACATCCTTTAAAAGAAACCATTTTTTTTTTATTTTTTTAAAACGTTTCTTTAGGTATTCATTTCCCCTACTTATTCATTTCTCCCTACTCCATCATATTCCCTGCGTGTGGGTGTGCGTCGGCGTTCACTCATCCTTCACTTATCGATTCGGCCGTCAAGTCGCTGCCGATTCAGTCAATCAATGGCGGAGGTAGATCCTGCAAAGACTCCTTCTCTTTCTGAGGTATTGCTCACTTGCTTTACATTCTCCTGTCATAGTTTACATGTGATTCCTGTTTCCTTTTCTTCTTCTTCTTTTGTTTTTTTTTTTTTTTGTGCCTTACCGATTTGCTTAGCATTGATGGTGTTTTCGAGATTTGCTTACCTATGGATTCTGGAATCAGATTTCAATTTTTCGTTCGTTTATTTTGGGGGGCCATGTAAAAGCCTGATTGGTCAAGTTCCATAATTTTACAATCTGAGGTATTTCTTTGATTCTGTGAAAGATTTCTGTAATATATTTTGGGTAGATATAATAATTCTCGTGAAGATTTCAGAATTTCGGGTCCAGCTGTTGACTGAATTGAAATTTGGCAGGTAGTCGAGCTCAAAAATAGAAATTGATTTTCAATTTGCTGAAAATTTGAGTGCGGAAATATGGTATATTTGGGTGTGGTTCTTGCACTAATGTTAATGTTGTGTTTTGGTAGCTTCTTCTTTAAGCGAAATACTGACACAATTGAACCTTGTTGTGATTGAAACTCACTTGGAACTTCATTCCTTTGATAATTAAAATTATATCGTAATGTTGCTTTGCACCTTCATCATTGTATTCCATTTTGTACGTTTGTTTAATAGCCGAACAATGAATTTGCATTTGAGTTTCCTCATCTGATGAAACCTGGTTGATATCTGATTTACTTTACGTATGCATGATGTTCATATTAATTCAATTAGCAATGTGCAAAGCTACCCTTTTTGGTGCCAGAGAGGTGGGTGACCTTTGGAAGTTAGGTAATTGATGGACAATTGCTGAAAAGGGGTGAAGCATAAATTCAAAGGACGGGCAAAAAATGGCTTGTGATCAGAATCCCTATAGGCATAGTTGCATATGGCGAAATCCGTTGCCTTCTGACTTGCGTGCATCATTTTTCAGTCTTGCATTAAATGTTTCGTTCTGTTTGCTGTAAGCTCTCTGCCAAAATGAGCGAGGACCTGTTTGTGACACCTCGTCTTCATGTCTTGCTTGCCTGCATTTTTCTTTACGAACCTATTTGGTTGATTCCTTTTATATAGGCTTTTGATTACGTCATGTTACATGACTAGCTATTTTAAAAGCTTTTTTCCCTGTTCTTATTTCAAAACCAATCCTGTCTTGGCACGTGTTTGTAGTTATACATCAAGTGCATGTCATTGTCTACCTTGGAAATGACACATGTTCAGCGAGGACTAGAATCTATTAAAATATGTAACTTGCAAGCTATGGCATCACTGCCCATGTAATGATTTTTATTTTATTTCCCTCATTGATATATTTATATGTAGACTTTTGGTCATAGATTTAAATTATCATGTAGGTGCAAGTTTGTACAATTGGTTGTTACTCCACTAATTCTCCTCCACTGAATGGATAAGTACGCCTTTAATTGTGTAAAGGGGTTCAAATGCTTATGGTTTGGTCCTGGGATTGATTGTGGTATTGTTATTTACTCTGTCAGTTAAGTTCTTAATCTAATGCTAATTGTACTTTGAAGCATTATTTACTTGAGGGGAAAGACAAACCGGCGCCTCAGACTACCATTAACCCTGTGGAGGAAGCTGAAGTTAAAACCCCATTGAACACTGCAACGGAAGAAGTTGTAGAAAAAATAGAAGAAACTCCTGTTGCTACTGAAAACACTGAAGCTGTTGAAGGAAGCAATGAAGCTGCTGGGAGTGAAAGCACTGAATCTGTTCCATCTGTTGAACCGACCAATCAAGATGTCCATGCTACAAGTGAAGAAGTAAGTGAAAGTGACTCTTCAGCAGTTCATGAGGCTGATGATGAGACCCCGGAAATTAAGGTTGGTGGCATTTAGTTGAACGAATTTTTTTATTTCCTTTATGTTTATGTATTTACTAAAGTGATTTGGCTTTATTAGGCATTTATTTTGATGTCATTTGCGTGTTATTCGGCCTTGATTTATGGAGGGTACCTTGACTTGCCATTTTGGTTCCTTAAATTATGATTAAGTCAGAATATTTCCCACTTGCCACGGTTAGGACTTTACTTTTTTTTAGCAACTTGATGTTTTGAGTAAGAGTCTTTTTGCCTATAAATTCTCTGTGCATCGACTTGGTGTAATAAGAAAATACTTTTCCCAAAGTCATGAACCTATAGACCCATAGCCATTAGAAATGGGGTGAAGGGGAGTGTTGAACGAAGTTTTTTATTTCCTTTATTTTTATGTATTTACTAGAGTGATTCATCTTTTTGGGCATTTATTTTGATGCGATTTGCATGATTTATATGATAAGTGACAACCTTGACTTACCATTCTGGTACCTAAAATTATGTAGGCGTGATTAAGTCAGAAATGTTTCCCCTTGCTGACTTGCCACAGTTAGGACTTTACTTCCTTAGCTCCCATGGTTAGGACTTTACTTTCTTAGCTCCTAGACGTTTTGTGTAGGGGTCTTTTTTGCCTACATATTCTCTGTACATCGGCATGGTGTAAAATATTTGTCTCTGATCTAAAATTTCTGCTGTCTGTAAATTCACTTCGTTTGCATGTTGTGTTGGCTACCAGCTTGAGACTGCACCTGCAGACTTTCGTTTCCCAACTACAAATCAATCCAGGCACTGCTTTACCCGATATATAGAATATCACAGGTGACTTAATCATATCGTTTGTTGCTTTTACTACGTCTGTCTTTGGTTGTACCTAACTTCTGCAGCTAAACCTAATCACAGGTGACCTTTTTGCTTTGTTTTTCTCAGGTGCATAGCTGCTAAGGGTGATGATGCTCCAGAGTGCCAAAAGTTTGCAAAATATTATAGGTCACTTTGCCCTGGAGAATGGGTATGTTACTTTGCTCGATCTTCTTTGAATGTGTCGATTTTTTTGCTAAAACTCTGTATTAGCACAAACGGAAAGAACAAATCGCTTGAAGTTGGTTTCATAGATTCTCTTTTAGATATGCGGGACTGAGTATTCTCTTGATACCTATCATACAAGCGCTCAAAGTCTAACTAGAGGACTTTGACTTTTTTGGGAGTTGTTAGTGGGATGGGACCACACTTAACTTAATGTGACACTATCCCTACACCAGTACACCAAGCTGAAAATTGACTTTCAAAAAGTCGGAGTATACGAATAACAAAACTGACTTTTTATAAGTTGATTATGAATTTCCAAAAAAAGCTGATTGTGAAAGTCGATTTTCAGTGTGGTGTCCACTTAGGCATGACACCACCGTAAGTTGGTTGTGGTGTTTTTGAAAGGTCCATTTATTTCTTTACTTCTCTATGTTTCACTGATTCTTGCACTGAGTGGCGTCTTTTTTGTTCATTTGTGGTTGTAGATTGACAGATGGAACGAGCAAAGGGAGAACGGGACTTTTCCAGGTCCTTTATAGATGTTTGGCAATCCATGGAAGATTGCTGCTAAGTCAAATTTCCAAACCTGTGGTCTAACCACATTGCATTGAGACTTTGGTTTTCACTACTCAGATAATAAAATTCTTCCGGTTTGTTTGTTAAGACTTACCCAAGCACAAAAAACGTTGGTCTTCTGAGTGCATATCATTTTTCGGTATTTCCTTTTTTCCTGACAAAGAAGTTGTAACATTGAGGTCGTAACAGTAACAGCCCGTGCAACCGGAAAAGTATGCTCCTGGTTAGCGTTTATCATGGCATGTTACGTGATATGTACCTGGCATTTTATAGGGCTGTTGGTTGTATTCTTTTCGTGTGTGTGTGGTTTTGAACTAGTTCCTCTGTGTTCCAAGTATTCCAGTTCAATTAATAAGAACCTTACTTTAATGAGTTAGAATCTCTCTCTCACCACTTTTTTTTTCCTTTTGTTCACATAGTTCAAACTCGAGACCTTGTGAATGGTGATTTCACTAAGGCATATGATGATTTTGGGAGAAGAGGAAGTGAATTTTTATTCGGAACGAAGATGAGAATTGAACCCTTACTTTTCACCATGAATTTGAATTATCATTTATCTAAAATGTGAAAAATTATAAGATGAGAATCGAACCCTTACTTTTCATGTACTGGAATTTTCACCGGGAATCTGAATTATCATCTATCTAAAATGTGAAAAATCATAACTTTACGAATTTGTCTTACAACTTTTTATGTACCAGAAAAAAATTACAAAGCATATATAATACAAATTGTCTGAAAATTTGTATCAAATGGCATATATCATTCATTTCTAACATCTACACACACAATAAAAGTGTATTATGTTGAGAGAAAAAAAAAAAGTAAAATGGAAGGTTTACAATATACGCTACTTCTGATAATATTCATACAATGAATTACACCATGCAACATTTTAACATATTAAACTTATCAACATGATATTTCTATTGTTTAGTTAAACATTTTTATTTCCTTCATATTAATTGATTATTTTAAATATATTTATGTAGTATTCAACTTGAATACATGTTACAAATTTGTTTTTAATTTCTTATATGTCAAAAAAATCCATTAAAAATCCCATTTCGAAATTGGACATTAATCAACAAATTACTCACAAACCCTTTTACAATAAGTTCATCGGTACTAACCTTATTTCATAATATAGAAATGAAAGACAATGTAGATTTGATAGCAGCTAAGGTGGATTTTGTGTGAGATCGTTTGAAAAGTCTCTAGATCTGGTTATAGAATCTCTATTACACATGATATACCCGGATTGGAATGGGCGTACTGTTTCATCCATATCGCTCTGACAATCTTGGCCCATCAACACGAGATAATGGGCTTTTACCTCAAGTGGTCGCCGCCACCAAGCTTCTTCTCGGCGGCGCCACCAAGCTCCTTCTAACCGCTAGCTACAAACCGGGCCTATCCGCCAACAAAGAGGCGGATCATGTCCGCCAACAAGAGGCGGATCATGTCCGCCAACGATAAGCGGACCCATTCTCTCCATGTGATTCCTACCTATATACTTAAGGCACAACCGAGTCATTTGCTCGGATATACTTCGCTACTCGCCATCATTGCTCGTCAAGCTTATCCGGTGGCCAATCCGGTGGCAACACTTCTGACTAGATAGGACACTTGTATTGCATGCATGCTTAACTTAGCTATGTATTCTAAGTTGTCTTATCGATGAACAGTGAACCGACTTACTTTTTAGCCTATATATATGGGATCACATTGTAATAGTAGAGGAGGACTCTCTCTCAAGCTTTAACTATAAAATCTAATACAAGCGAAACTCGCCAATTTGTCGACAGATTAACTTGTTCATCTTGTAAAGCGATCCGGCAAACCTTGTTCATATTCGCCACCCTAACCACACCGGAGAAATCATTCATTTCACCTCATATCCTCAAGATAAACCTTTACGCAGAATCGGTGTTCGGCGCAACATCGAGTTGGCTCGTTACAGGAAAATCATTATCATTCAAAGATTCGAGGGCTACTTACTCCACCACAAAGAGCGATTTCCACGGTGTCTCGAGGCAAAGTCATCATCATCTATGACTGTCGATCAACTTGCACAGAGGAGATCATCAACTTCATTGCAAACTCACATTTGAGTCCATATAAAATACCAGGTTGATTTACGCATTTTTCGCGGTTTGAGATCTTGAGTAAGGAAAGATCGGTCATTTTTAGTTGTAAATAGCCACAGGAGATACAAACAGATTGTTACTTTATATTCTCGAGTCGAAAAATACCCGCTCAAAAATCATAAGTCATGGTGGCGGGAAAAACATGAACCCTGCAACACCGGCTAAAGGCGACCCAATCGGGATCGCCACGTGGAGCGAGCACGCCCGTGGAGAGGCTAGCCGAAGGGTTATGTCGAGATGGGGCGGATGTCAACCCCGCCTCACAACCGACATGCGAGCATACATACGGGAAAGGACTAAAGCCCGTGAAATACACGAGGAAGCGGTTAGGAAAAGCAAGGAAAAGGAATCGCGGGACGTCCAACCCAACTAACGAACAAAAGCTATTTTAACCGGGAGCTCCCCACAACAAGATACATATAAAATAGCATTGCAAGCGCACATGGAATATGTTGAAGAAATGCGGGAAGGAAATGCACTACTCATTGCGAAGGATTACCTCCGGTCAATCCGTAAATTCAACCTCCTCAACCCGCACAAACCGAGATTCAGCCCACATTCATTCCTCCAAAAGCGGTTCGACCACAATCGATCGAAATAGAGGAGAGTAGTCATGCAACCTCACATCCTAGAGAGGGTAGAAATCTGCGCTTGGTAGGCGGGGCCCGTGATCGGCGATCGCGGTGCAGACCCGATGCGACCAAGAACACTCGCCGAGTTCGCACCGCTTGGAAGGACAGGGGACTCGGAAGTTGAAGAAAGTTATGTTGCGCTCCCACCTCAACCCCAAATCGGGAAGAGATAGGCATCATGAAAAAGCAGATAGAGGAATTACAGAAAGGAACAAAGGGTGTTAAAACGGTTCCGGCGTGGGAACAAGTGTGCTCCATCCCAAAGATATCGAAAGCGGCTCCAAGGGAGGAACTCACTATCCCAATTTCATAAACTACCACGGAGCAACAGATCCTCTCTGGATGGCTATCCGCTTTTCAAAGCGTAATCGGTTTGTGTACCTCTAGCGATGAGGCTTGGTGTATAGCATTTGTGGGATCAATGCAAGATCGGAGGCAAGATCATGGATCCGCAGCTCTTCCTCTGGATCGATTTTATCATGGGATGACTCGATCAACAAGTTTATAGCAGAATTCAAGTCGGTGGGAGGACCTAAAAGGCGATATCGACTACACGAGGTCCGACAAAGCGCGCAGTGAGGTACTCATGATTATTATGAGCGGTTTTACAAAGTGTATGAGTGACCAGGGTATTGCGAGATAACGTTGTCATGAGTAGTTTTGAAACAGAGGTTGAAGCCGGGTACTTGAAGTCTTATTTCGCTTTGTCACCACCGGGCGAACCTACAAGAAATGTTGAGCTCGACTAGGAAGTACATTGCAAGCTGCGGGAAACGAAGGAGCGTCTTCGTCCAACAAAAGCAGATGCAGGTGAGCATAGCCCGCCAAGAGACACCAGCAGAGGCGGATAGGAAATTAAGAAACCCGAAGATTTAAGGAAGAGCATTTCACGCCGCTCGAGAATTTCCTATTCCCAAGTGTTGAATGAAATCGAGAGATTTAAATATACGAACCATACCCAATGGTTCGACACACGCCGCGCGATGCATCCAAATTTTGTGGCTATCACAGGATAAGTGGTCACACTACCGATGAATGTATCCAATTCAAACAGAGCAATAGAGAAGTTGCTCGCTCGCATGGACACCATGATCACCTCAAACTTGATACCGGGGGTCCAGATAGGAGGAATCAGCAAGCTCGTCAGTTCGATAGGAACATTAGAATGATAACCGAGCCTCCTCCCACTAACAATCAGATTAAGAATCGCATCGGCTCCATCAACAAACATGTGGAGAAGCCTGTAGTTTTGCGAGGGAGTGAACAGCCCCTTGCCTTTACTCGAAGTGAGCTAGTGACTTCAACCAATACAGAGGATATGTGCCTTTGCATCTCAGTGGTTGTCAATCGGGCCTGTGTCAATAGAGTGATGGTTGATACAGGAGCTTGCCGCGATATCCTATATTACAACTGCTTCAAAGAGTTGGGTTTCAGCGACTCTAATTTGAGACCGCATAATGGCACTCTTGAGGGCTTTACCAATCATAAGATACAGGTCAAGGGGGCCATCGACCTCGATGTACAGATGGGAGATTATGCACCCTTTCGCACGGAAAAGGTGATGTTTTTAGTTGTCGATCTTCAGTCCAATTATAACATGATAATTGGAACACCCGCTTTTAAAGCGATTTGGATGGTAGTTTCCATTCCGCATCGGGCCGGGCAAAAGTTTACGTTGGGGACGGGATCGAACGTCGATCAATGAACCGGCCATTTGTCTAACATACATACATGAGATGAGAACAGGAATAAGAGGATTCGAATCGAACGACCATATAACATGGAGAACATCGACATGATCGTGGTCGTTGTCAATCTGAACCAGTCAAAATAGAGTGTGAAACATTGCAAGTCGAGATGAGCCGATTTTACGGCGGAAGATGAGTTGATCGAGGTGGTCATCAATGAGGAATATCCGAGCAAAAGATAAAGATAGGGGCTCGGTGAGTCCTATCGAACGGAAAAATTGATACAATTACTCAAAGAGAATTTAAGTACCTTTGCTTGGGTGGTTATCGACATGCGAGGAGTCGAACCAGACGCCGCCTCGCACCATCTTAACGTCGACCCTACTTTCAAGCCCGACAACAATGAGCGCGCGTCGGTTCTCAGCGAAAAGAGGCGGCGGTGAAAGTAGAGGTCGGAAAGCTTCTACAAGCGGGAATCATAAAAGAGCCGGCCTACCCTACTTGGTTGGCAAATGTGGTTATGGTAAAAAAGCACAACGGCAAGTGGAGAATGTGCGTCGACTTCACGGACATCAACAAAGCATGTCCTAAGGATCCTTATCACCGCCACGAATTGACCGGTTAGTTGACTCTATTTACGGCTTTGAGGTTTTAAGTTTCTTAGACGATATTCAGGTATCATCAAGCACGGATGGTGAGTCCGACAAAGAAAAAACGGCTTTGAGAGTTTGGAGGATTGTATTATTATGAAATGATGCCATTTTGAAATTTGAAGAATGTTGGTTCGACCTATCGGCGAATGGTCAGCGTGGTCTTCGATTCGCGAGATAGGCGTAAATATGGAGGCTTACATAGATGACATGGTTGTTAAGTCCGGCGAGGGACGGTCACGCTAGCGACCTTCAAGAAACTTTCAATAATGTCCGAAAACACTCGATGAAGTGAATCCGCCAAGTGTACTTTTGGTGTCGAGCAGGCAAATTTCGGGGTTTATGGTTAGTCGTCGTGGCATCGAGGCTAATCGAGAAAAAATTCAAGCTTTGATTGACATGAGAGAGCCTACTACCATCAAAGAAATACAGAGGCTCAACGGCCGCATCATTGCGCTAGGTCGCTTCATATCGAAATCGGCGGAAAGGTGTCTCCCCTTCTTCAAAATTCTCGAGGCGACAAAACTTTTTCATGGAACGCAGAGTGTTCGCGCAGCATTTCAAGTTTTAAAAGAATATAGTGGAAACCACCCCTTTTGGTTAGCCCTATATAGAGGAGATGTCTTCGCTTTTGTATTTAGCGGCTTTGGACCGGTCATTGTCGCCGTTCTTGTCAGGAGAGGTGGAACCCTCCAAAATCCCGTTTATTATGTAAGCAAGGCTCTCGGTCCGGTGGAAAGCCGCTATTTTAATATTGAAAAATTAGCCTACTCGCTTGTTATTCTTTGCCCGCAAACTCAGGGCTTACTTTACCTCACACACGATAATTGTCTTAACGGATAGTCCATTGCGTCAAATATTGCATAAACCGGACCTTTCTGGTCGACTTCTCAGATGGGCAATCGAAATCACTGAGTTCGACATACAATATCAGCCCAGAAAAGCTATCAAGGGTCAAGCGCTACCAGATTTTATTGTAGAGACAAGCTTTAGCTCGCCACAACCTGGGGCCCGTTAGCCCATGAGCCATTGTGGCCAAGAGTAAACCGAGATCAATGTTGGCATTTATATGTTGATGGGGCATCTAACCGAAATGGTTGTGGGGCGGAGTAATTTTGATGGAACCCGGATCGACGGAGGAAATCGAAAAAGCTTTAAGGTTCGAGTTCCCGGCCACGAATAATCAAGCCGAGTACGAAGCAGTCATAGCTGGGCTCAAACTGGCCAAGGAGCTAAATGTGGAAAATGTTGAAGTCTATTGCGATTCCCAACTCATCGTCAACCAAATCTCGGGGGACTATGACACACACTGTGGTATTCTCGAGAAATATGGTGAGATTGTTCGACGATTCAAAAGCGGCTTCAAGTATTGCGAGTTCATCAGAATCCGGAGAGAGGACAACGAGCGAGCAGACTATCTCTCAAAATTATCACTAAAAGAAGAAATTGCAGACCCTTCAATTATGATAGAGTATCTAGCTATACCCGCCATGAGGAAGCACAAGTCATGGAAATCGATACACCAAAGACCGACTATATGTTGGATCGATGAGATTGAGCTTATATAAAGCAGGCACCTTGCACGATGGAGCGGATAACATTCGCGCACTTAAGAAAAAAGAGCGCCGGTATATCTTAAACAATGGAATACTCTCTGAAGGTCCGAAACAAGGCCTTTATTACGATGTGTTCGAGAGGAAGAAAGCAAAGCAGATCCTTATCGAACTTCACCAAGGAGTGTGTGGAGGTCACCCCGCTAGTCGCTCTTTTGTACGAGAAGGTCATAACCGCGGGGTATTATTGGCCAACAATTCTTAAAGACTCGGAAAAATTAGTTCGAGAATGTCCAGAGTGTCGAAACACGCGGACATCCCACGAATACCATCACATTGAAAGCGAGCATCGTGACCGCACACTGGCCTTTCGACATGTGGGGCTCGATCTCATCGGACCATTTCCACCAGGAAGAGGCGGATGTAAAGTTATCATAGTAGCTGTGGATTATTTCACAAAGTGGATCAAGCAAAACCCATGGTTAAGATAACCGCAAAAGCCGCAGAGTTATTTCTTACACGATCAAATTTTTTCACGTTTTGGCATTCCACGGGCGGTAGTATCGAGATCACGGCCCACAATTCGGGAAAGACTTTTCGAGACCTTTGTGAGGAATTCAAAGTTAAACACCGCGATCGTCCGTGGCTTATCCTCAATGAAGCGGCCAGCCGAGGCCGGCAATAAACAAAT
Source organism: Gentiana macrophylla (assembly GCA_026214975.1). NCBI lineage: Eukaryota > Viridiplantae > Streptophyta > Magnoliopsida > Gentianales > Gentianaceae > Gentiana > Gentiana macrophylla. The sequence continues at coordinate 110,208,505 of CM047805.1, forward strand.
AATCAAAATGCTTAAGAAAAGCGTAGATGACAAGGTGAAAGCGAGGAGGGTGGGTCGATGAGCTACCCGCCATACTCGTCACCGCACCACGATCAAAACACCCACGGAGAAACACCTTTTGCCCTTACCTATGGATCGAGGCTATGATTCAATCGAAATGGCACTACCCAAAGATCGTGGTCGCATTATACGAATCAGCGAATAATCTTTTAAACAGGCAGATCGACTTGGATCTGGTGGAGGAAAAAAGAATAGCGACTTATCATCAATTAGCGAACTACAAACAAATCGCTAAACAACAACACGACAAGCGAATCCGCGACCACTCATTTAAAGTCGGGGATTTCGTTCTTCGGAACAGAAAGGCCACGGGTATGGAGCCTGATAAAGGGAAGCTAACAGCAAATTGGGAAGGCCCTTATCAAGTCGCAAAAGAGATCAAGAAAGGGACTTATGTCCTCAGAAATCAGCAAGGCTACGAGCTCAATAGACCTTGGCATGCGGACAACCTCAAAAGGTACTACATGTAATAAATCGGCTAGAGATATGGCTATCCTCTCGTTTTACAACGTGAGTGGTTAGGCTTTCTTATTTTGCTTGTAATCTTTATTCATCTAGCGGGATGAGTCGAAATTAATAAAGCCCGATTTTACATTCTCTTTTTTATATGCAAATTATTAAAAATATGCATGGGTAAGAAAGAATTGTTCTCGAAGAATTTTCAACAAAAACTTAATTTGGAAAACTTAACGCGGGCACAACTTCCTAGCGAACAAGTTATTTTGAGATAAGATTCAAGAGGGCATATCTCATACAGGAGTCCGCACAAGATCGACCTAGAATCTTATCTAAAACAAGGGGGACGGATGTTGTTATCATCGGACTCAATTTAGACAATAAATTCGAGCAAAAAGCAAGCATACATAAAAAACGGGCAGGAAACAAACTTGTGAATAAAATTATAAGCTGGACATTACAGAGACAAATGTGCGGACAAAAGTGCAGAAAAGGAAAAGAGTCATACATATGCGAAATCGAAATAATGTTTTACAACAGCAGGCAGAAATCTAAGAACCTCGGGCCGCATCTCTTCGTTATGGACATTCTCTTCGCGGAGAGAATGATGCAAAGATATCGATCGGCATTTGTCGAGATCACGGAGGGCTCTACCAACGGCTCGGCCGGTTTGCTCCACCTCACCCCAAACACCGCTCGCCCTCTTCACCGCTCTCTCTCTTGCTTCAGAGCCAAGCGCACACGCTCTCTCGATTCGCCTCAATCACAAATGGGGCCACCCAATCAGATCACACTGGAACATAGCTGGCTGAAGCTCAATATCGAGAAAAGGTATGCGATCATGAAATTCTCTTAGATAATCCGAGAAAGGATGGGTGAGAATCCATTCCCTCAGGACGTCAAGGTCGGGTGTTTGCCGTCATGAGCCAGGACGCACGCTTGCGATATGATAAAACCCTTGATCATATCCCATCATAAAGCCCGTCATCGAAGCGGCCTTGAGTGACCTTCAACACTTGAGCCTAGATCCTTGGTGTGCCCTCCGCAGATCCAGACCGCCGCTTGCTCGGCTTCCCAATGAGCTTGGGCCTCGGTAACTTTAAGCTTCATCTCTCTGCATGGCCCGATCAGCGATTTACCTCGCTCCACGAGGTCGAGTTAACTTTCGGGTCTCGGTCACCGCGCCTTGATTTCTCAATCTCGCATCACCGCGTTTAACCGCCCACGAAGCCCAGCGGACACATCATTTCGCGCCCCAAGAAGAGCTTTCGAGTTTCGACCGACTCTTTCCGACATTGACACTTTCGGCTATGGTGTTTATAATCATTGACGAATCGTGCAAGCCGGTACCAACCTAATGGGAGAAATAAAAGCATAATCGAATCGACAAACAATAAAAGAGTGAAATTTACTTTGATTGATAATAAAGGTGATAAAGTGTTGAGCTTTGGTGAAAGAGCACTCGCTTGAATCGCTTGCAATCGTCGGAATCGCTTACAATCGCCGGAATTTCCTTGCTTTATCGCGGAGGGATTTATTAGAAGTGAAAGAGAGAAAAGCGTAAGTGTTGGGGTAACTCCTCTATTTATAGAGGAGAATTGAGGGAACGACGCTTGGGATTCAAAATTCAAATGTAATGATAGCGGAGCGGTTACCGATTTCTCTCCACCAATCGGAACAAGCGGACGGTTCGGCCCCAACCGCCGTGTCGAACACGTGGTCGACATGACGTTTCGTGTACCGATACATCCGTTTACATTTTTAACCGTTCGATTTTCTTCGACGAGCATCACATCACGCGCATAAGCGACTTCGACAGACATTACTATCTCCCAACATTATTTCAAGCGGCTAGCATCAATCAATGCCCGCTTTGGCTTACACAACAAAACACCTTTGATAGAGCGTTATCATTTGAGCAAGTCCGACAGAACGTTGTCGGCGATCAAGCCTGTCCGCTGCAATACGCGGCATATAATCGGTAATTCGCTACGCGATACTAACACCGATTCAAGCCCGATAGAACATTATCGGCGATCAATCTGTTTCGCTACAAATGCATGCGAGATATAGCTAGTGGTTTTCACCAACACCGGTTCAAGCCCGATAGAACATTATCGGCGCCAAGCCTCGTTTCGCTACAAATGCACAAAGATATCACTAGTGGTTTTCACGGTTCAAGCTCGATAAAGCAGTGTCAAAAGCCTCTATCAAGCGACTACGAAGGAGCTCCACCAAAGGTTCTTCAAATTCTACTCTCGCCTTGGCGGACACGCCAGCACGAGTAGGGGCCATTGATATACCCGGATTGGAATGGGGCCTGTTCATCCATATTGGGCCTACAATCTTGGCCCATCAACACGAGATAATGGAAGCCTACCTCCAACCGGTCGCCGCCACCAAGCTTCTTTCGGCGCCGCCACCAAGCTCCTTCTAACCGCTAGCTACAAACCGGGCCTATCCGCCAACAAGAGGCGGATCATGTCCGCCAACGAAGAGGCGGATCATGTCCGCCAACAAGAAGCGGACCCATTCTCTCCATGTGATTCCTACCTATATACTTAAGGCACAACCGAGTCATTTGCGCCGGATATACTTCTCGCTACTCGCCGCTCGTCAAGCTTATCCGGTGGCCAATCGGTGGCAACACTTCTGACTAGATAGGACACTTGTATTGCATGCATGCTTAACTTAGCTATGTATTCTAAGTTGTCTTATCGATGAACAGTGAACCGACTTACTTTTAGCCTATATATATGGGATCACATTGTAATAGAAGAGAGGACTCTCTCTCTCAAGCTTTAACTATAAAATCTAATACAAGCGTAAACTCTACGCCTAATTTGTCGACAGATTAACTTGTTCATCTTGTAAACCGATCCGGCAAACCTTGTTCATATTCGCCACCCTAACCACACCGGAGAAATCATTCATTTCAAATTTCATATCCTCAAGATAAACATCATTATCGCAAATCTGGTGTTCGTATGCAACATCACACATGTATTTAACTTGCATGTCTCGCAACAAAGTTGATCATACAACAACTCAATATGGATGTCGATTTGATGTTGGCTACAACAATCCCAATACGAAATCGGACATGTGTCATGATCAAAACAAAGTGCATTTTACTTAGCTATGCATGAAACCTTTCCCGATTATAACCGATATGATGATAATGATGCTACCACAAGTCATATCACAACTGCATGATTATGTGTCCTAGAATTCCACTCATATAAGGATTTTGTGAATGAAACACATACCAAGGAAATGGTGTTGAATGGAGTTCTTATAGTGGTGTTGATCAATCAGTCAACTTCAACTACCATGTTGATCAATTAAGAAAAAAAAATCTTTCATTTTTTTAAACTCTTTTCCTTATAACAAACATGCCCTTGCTCTCAATGGTGTTCAGTCATCTATTCAAGTTGATATAATAGAGTTATTATCTAAGTCTCTTTGTTATTTTAGGACCAATACCACTGAAATTCACTTTTCTTAATTGACTTATTGGAACCACTTGTAATTCATGTAATGTAGTGCTTTATGCAATATTAATATTAATATAAGGTATTTTCTTAAAAATATTAATATAAGGTGGCAAAAAATATTAATATTAATGTATCTTGATTTCGTTAATAAATAAATAAACATAAATAAATAGACAAAAAGCAATCCGAATTCTCCTCTTCTTCAATGAAAACCTTTGGTGGAAGAATGGGACTGCCATGCTGCTTCTCTAAAACAACTCTGCAAACCCTAAAATTTGCAGCAATCCCTTGCTCCTCCTCCCTCCCCAAATTAATTCAATGCCGGAACCGCCACCTTTATTTATTTACCAGAGCCTTCTCTTCCTCCACGGCCGCCGCCGCTGCCACGTCCACTACTCTCCTCAATTCTTCAGAAGATAGCATCAAAGGTTGCATCATTTTAGAAAAAAGATAATTTTTTGTTTGTTCTGCTATCTCCATGCATTTTGTTTTCTAATAATGTTTTTTTTCTTCTGAAAAAAAGATAATAACTTTTATTACGTTTTAGGATTGAAGCCTCAATGGAAAGCTGCCATAGATTTCAAGTGGATAAGGGAGAATAAAGATGCAGTTGCAGTTAATATAATTAATAGAAATTCAAATGCTAATCTGCAACTTGTTATTGACCTCTATGACAAGTTATTGAAGCTCCAGAAGGTCAGAGCACTTGTATAGTTCAATCTTTTGTTTCACCGATGATATACATATGTGTAACTATTGATGTTCTAGTGGTATAATTTGGGCTGCAAAATTACGTGGATTGCAATGTTCCTCTGAATGTCATTTGCGTAAAGCATCATTTTTTTCTAAACTTTGAAACATGATTAAGATTTCGGTAGTGTATGATACCCGTGGCATCTCTCTTGTTTCCTCAATTTTGAGTATTGACTAGTTAGCATTGTCGTTTATACACCTTAGAAATCTGTTGGCAATATTGTTTAAGGTAGCTGTAAAGTACATGGACATGTCAGTTTCAGTGTTACGAACATTCTCCCCTGGGTTATAGGGAGATGAAAATTCTGAGAGCTATATGGGGAGTTTGGGTAGATTACTTGATTATAAAGGGATGGATGTAGTATGCTATCAAGGATAAGCCCTTTAGTACCTTTTTGGACCGTAATTCCTATAAACAAATGCAAAGGGAGGTAATTGGGCATATTGTGAGAGAATTGAAATGACTGGTTTCTTCTCAAAATTTAGCTAATGTTTTGACAGATAGCAGGAAGTTGAAGGGCTTCGAGCAGACCGCAATGTAGTGGCAAATAAGATGAAAGGACGGCTGGAGGCTTCTGAGCGCCAGAAACTCATAGAAGAAGGTATGAGTTAAACATTTATATTGATGATTGGATTGTTGTTTTAGCGGTTTCTCATTTAAACCATTTTTCCAGGAAAGAATTTGAAAGAAGCACTAGTTACTTTGGAGGAAGATTTGCTTAAGCTCACTGATGAGCTTCAACAGGAAGCACAATGTATACCAAATATGACGCATCCAGATGTTCCAATAGGTGGAGAAGATATGTCTGTTTTGAGGAAAATGGTATAGTATTTTTGCCCTTTCTTTTTAGCACTATGTTCATGGCATTTACTGTTTTTTTCTCGCCACCTTTATTTCTTCCATTTTTCTTATTTTCTCTGGTAGGTTGGTAAACCTCGCCAGTTTGGTTTCCCTGTGAAGGATCATGTCCAACTCGGGAAAGATCTTGACTTGTTTGATTTTGATTCTGCTGCTGAGGTACTCATTCTAATCTAAGGTACTTCATCATTCCAGAGTGACTCATTTTCTTTCCAGGCCCTGATGCCTATCTTCCAAGTCCACCTTATCTGGACTTTAAACATGTGGGCCTGTGGCCGGTGACCCTGTCCTAAAAGATGCTGCGACATTGCATCAAATCTTATTTTCATGTTAAACTAGGCACCTTTGGTCTTTCAGTTGTGATCAGGGATATAGAAGCTATATTTCCGCTTGCTGTGGAGTAGTGCTAAAAAGAGTTCTGCTGGTCTTACTGATAGCCTCCTTCGACTTTAAGATGTGTTGGACCTAGGGTATTTCATTGCCTTGGGGAGTAATGCTCATAGACTAAGAGTCCGTTTGGACATGGCTTACTTCACCTTTATTCTTATTCAGTGTTTAAATTTTGGTTCAGATATTGTTTGGATTGCACCAAATATCGGGTTTTGCGAATTGTGAGGAGAAAAGTAAGAAAAAAATTACTTTATTCAGATGAATAAAGCTGCTTTATTTAGTCCACGTTATTTAGGGGAATAAATTCTGCCCAAACATGGTGAATGTTCACTACATTCCTTTGAGCAGTTAGAAACTAGAAAGCTCAGAATTTCAGACTTAGCCTTTCTCATGGCAAAGCCTCTTCATCAATTTCAAAAATTTCAACTTCTATATTTGGTATTCCCTATATCTATGTTCTGCCTTATAGGTCAGTGGCTCAAAATTCTATTATCTGAAGAATGAGGCCGTTATGCTTGAAATGGGACTTGTAAATTGGGCAGTATCCGAAGTCATGAAAAGAGGCTTTACACCTCTTACAACACCGGAAATTGTACGCTCCTCTGTTGTGGAAAAGTGTGGCTTTCAACCCCGCGGGTCAAACACTCAGGTAATAAGAATTATTGCAGTCATGGGTTGGCACAATTTTGTATGTATGTCAAGTCTGATCACTTGTAGTCAGCGTCGGCACACCTGTTGCTCAATATCTGAACTTCTTTGCTGTACCCAATTCATTTTTGAGAAGTATCATTTACTTTGTTTTTAGTATTTTACGGTTGGCCCTTCAGTTTGTCATTTATAGCTCCATGCGCAAAGCCAACAATGAATTACAAGAAATTTCTCACTGAACAATTATTCTTTGCAATTTATTTCAGTATACACTACTAGCAGCACGAGTTACACCACTGTTACGAACTCATTACCGCTATTAACTTCGTATTCTAAGTAATGCATCTTGGTGTCAGCATTGTTCGTTTGCTCAAATTTAAAGTTTCTCATGTTTTTGTCTGTTTTATTTTCAACGGTTTATCATAATTTCCCCACTGAAGTAATAATTAGTTTGTTTTAGAAACATGTGATCTAATAACATGCTTAACACCGGTCTTGGCTCTGCTGGGACAAATCAGTGAGGTCGCAGCGATCAATTGCTAAAACTTGCAGCCGCTAAAGGGCGCTGTCAGATTCCTTGTCTCATTTCTACTTGATTTACTTGATTGTCCAAAGTGGGTACGATCATGCGTATCCGTCTGAAAGTTTATTTACATTTATTTGCATGCATTGTAATTGAGTAAACAAAACATGCACTACTTCTATTCACAGGACGTGCATTTTTCTTCACTAATATGGTCGTGGTGCAAAGACAAAAAACAAATAGCATAATAGCAGTTTCCATAATTAAGGAGTTTCTACAAGTGAAGGCTATTTTGGAAGATGCTCATAATAATAAGTCTTTTTTAATCATTGTTTACTTTTAGTTTTGACAAGCCCATCCTTGCCTTGATTTGTAGTTCTGAACAGAAGACTAGTTTTTATTTTATTATTTTTAGCAGTTGCTTATTACTCTGAATTTTGATAGGTTTATTCGATTGAGGGAAGTGATCAATGTCTCATTGGTACTGCAGAAATTCCGGTTGGTGGAATTCATATGGATTCAATCCTTCCGGAATCATCTTTACCTTTGAAGTATGTGGCTTTCTCCCATTGTTTTCGCACAGAAGCTGGTGCCGCTGGAATGGCTACTAGGTGAAAACAAAATAATATGAAATTAGTATACATGTTTTATAGTAATTCATCATTTCATTGTGTTTGTTTTCTTCTTTGCGTCTCTATGATGTTTTTAATTTTGGGAAAATACCTTTTGCCCCTTGTGGTTTGTCATGTGTTGAGAGGACTTCACTATGGCTTACTATTGTACATTTTGACTCTTCTGGTATCACCAAAACAATTGACTCGTTTTCTGGTTTATTATTGTTCATGTTCATTGGTTTCACAAAAGGGGTTAATTATGGTTAAATTGTAATCATGGTTACCACAAAACACAAATAATTTTTTCTGTGAACCCATATGGTGCAAATGGTACAATAGTTTACCAATATGTATGTCCTCCCAACATTTGCCAAACCATGAGGCAAAGGTATTTACCCCTTCAAATTTTGAATGCGTGGTAGGCCTTTTTAGTCCTCAAGTTTACTGCCTGAAACTAAGTGGATAGTGATAATTTTGGAGCAGGGGTCTTTATAGAGTTCATCAATTCAGCAAAGTAGAAATGTTTGTTCTATGCCGGCCAGAAGAAAGTGATTTTTCCATGAAGAACTCATTGATATTGAGGAAGGACTTTTCTCATCACTTGGACTCCATTTTAAGTAGGGTCCTAGTTTTTCTTCAAGATTTTCGGAATGATTCGAAATATTTTTATATGAGAATTCGTAATCATCTAATTCTGCCTCTTTTCTACCCCCTAACTCAGGACTTTGGATATGGCATCTGAAGATTTAGGTGCACCGGCTTTTAAGTAAATTTGATGTAGAAGCATGGATGCCTGGATTGGAGCGTTATGGGGAGGTGAGTCATTGATTTATGTGGATTTCCATCTTTACTTTTCTACCATTTATGTTATGTATGTTCAAACTCTATCTCAACCCTCAGTTTAGGTTTTCTATTCTTGAAGATTGTTGGTGTGTAGCAAATTTGAGATCTTCCATTTACGTTGATATGAAGAAATTTTACGGTACTACACTTACTAATTTGGAACGACATTTATTGGTATGTTCATCAACAGATCTCAAGTGCATCAAACTGTACAGATTATCAAAGTAGGCGATTGGGAATTCGTTTTCGTCCAGAATCTTGTGCATCATCATCATCAGGTCCTAAAAAGAGCAAAGGCGGCAGCAGCTCTCCTCAGACACAGTTTGTGCATACCCTGAATGCAACAGCATGTGCAGTTCCTAGGATGTTGGTTTGCTTGCTTGAGAATTATCAGCAAGAAGATGGATCCATCATCATCCCTGATGTACTAAGGCCCTTTATGGGTGGGCTCCAATCGATTTCACCTAAATTGAGAAAGAACATTGATTGATTGATTGAGGCCGATTTTGATCCACCGTTACAATGGTCAAAGGTTTTGGTTTAGTATATTTTATCTTTTTTGTATCATAAATATAACTTAATACAGTTTGCTTGTATTTTCACGGTCTTTATAGTTTGAGACTTTTTTTTGACACTAGTTGAGCAAGTTTTCAAGAAAAAAAAATGAAATTCAAGATTCTTGTATGAATAGGAATTACGATAGAGGCAATAGAAAATGGTGCACCGAAAATTATATGACCTTTGCACATATTGCGTATAATCGTGGGTCCTCTTTGTTAACCTTTGCACATGTTTGTTTAAAGTAAAATGGTTAAACCCTATCCACGAGGGTCTCCATTCTCTCTGTCCTCTGTCCCACGAGATGAGTGGAGATGTTTAATCGTGAAACCTGCAGAGGCAGGATCGTGGATTCTTTATTATACCAAAGAATCGAAGGAAGTCGTCTCTTTACGAAGTTTGAGCGCCCAACCTTCATAGGGAAAGGTCAGGTTATGCAGTTTTTTTTTTTTTTTTTTTTCGCTACGAAAGGAGGGAATGGGGGAAGGGATTGAACCCAGTCCTCCCATCGGCGAGGTAAACCCATGCGATTAACCATCCAGGATGGCTTTTACGCTCCAGCTTATCCGTTTAAAGATCCAAACCCTTTACCTGGCTGGTCAGAATGCAGCTTTAGTCCTAATAAATGCATCAACCGGATCTGGGCAGGAACCGACGGTTTTGAAACCATATTGGCGGTTGACCAAACCGCCGGTTTCGGTTCCCAACCGTCGGACGGGTTTCATTTGGCCAAGACTAAACTATTGGTATAATACCATGCTATTTCATGTTCATCCATTTGGTATAATACCAACTATTGTACCTTAAAAGGTTACATTATGACCTGCATCAAAGTCTATGTTACCAAGTGACAGACTCGTCTTCGCACACTGCACTCCATCCTCCCCTCCCAACATTTTTATGAGCATGTTAGAAGATGAATAAGAAACAACACAAGTTGATAAAATTGATTATTTCTACTCTCTAAAAGTCGGCACGACCAAATTCATTTCGAAAATGTGAATTGCATTAGTGGTGTAAATGTAATCTATAAGTTGGCCTTTATACAGATGTGTATTGTCCTGAATGTCTGGCTCCAAACCTAAAGCGGAAACAAAAACCAGACCTATCCACACCATTTGCCATAAAGGTGAAAATGAAACAATAAAGAGAGAGCTCACGTAAACCTAGGCATGGAGTTCATTGCAAAGTAAAATCCAACCACTTTGAGCAATAAGAATCCGAGTCTTGTATCAGTGGGGAAATTTTTCTGGGGGTGACAATGGACACTGTAAAAAGAATGACATCTTTTAATCATTGTTGTATATAAAATAATAATCCAAGAATACCTAGAGATAGATACATCAGCATGCCTAATAAATTTGTAAACCAGCAGCACAAAGCTTGTATTGAAGTGATCGATATTAAAGAATATCATCGATTCTCCTGTACTCTCCTCGATATCTGAAAAATAAAGCAGCCCAATCAATTCTCTTGTATCTCTCTCTCTCTCTCTCTCACTCTCCCTTTCTTGCAAAGTATATATAAATATATATGTATATCAGATCCATAGTCCACGTGGCTCGTGTCCTCCAGATGGCATTAAAATGGGTTGTCAGCATGTTGTTCACTTACTACATTTGCTCCCAACCTTCTCTTAATGTTCTTACAAAAACTCCTTGAATCTGCAAATAGATAACGTTGCAAATAGCGTGCGTGCACCTGTGGTATATATTTAGAATGATAATCATGACTTCATCCCATGCTAATAGTAGTAGTAGTACTAGTAGTAGTAGACGACTTGTTTGCAGATGCTGCAGCAGGCTCTCTCTGACATAAACAATCAGGCAATGGATTCGACAAAAATGCTTCTTCAGATCGATATCTATCTGTTCCTTTTGTTCCTGGGATGGGGCCTTTTCTCTTTCTTGGGGACCCTTGTCTGAACAATGATTTTTTCTTTTTATCAGTTCAAGTTGCATGGTAAAAGTTATTAGCTCTTAAAATATTAGGCCTACAGGATAACAAATTTATGTAACCAATCTTATGAGCAGTTTAGTCATTTGACAAATAACCTAAACACCCACATCATTAAGCATTAAGCATTAAGCAAGGAGTCGTTTAACACCACTAATTGTTATATATGCAACAGAAAGTATTACTTACCGTCGTTTGTGTAGCTCAATGACACGATTTGCCAGATTTTTACCCTCTTTCATTGTTCCCTGTTCAACTTTATCAAAAATCCTAACAAGCGCTTTCCTGACAAAAAAAAAAAAAAAAGGTTTTAGATCCAGTGATGGCCCTCTTAATTAATTAAGAAGAGACAGAAAAGAAACAAAATGTTTATACTACCTATCAGGTAAAATAGTTTTTCTATGTCCTAGAAAACGGCGATGACCCTCAACCGCCTTAGCCATGTTTCCAGAGTATGATGGAATGAATATGTCACTCTCAATGGATACAATGTAATCCAACGCAGCCATCTGTGAAGAATGATCCCTAAATGGTTCCAGCTCCTCAACTGATGCCAACTTTTCCTGTTTAACATTTCAAATTCAACAAATCAATTTTCAAACCAGGGATCACAAAGGTAATCTCAACAAATCAATTTTCAAGAGAATTTAAGGACGTCACTTCATATATTAAGCCGGTTCAGGTATGAATGAAAAGAAAGTGAACTAGGAGAATAACTCTTTTAAGACCTTATTCATCAGTAAGGGATAGCGAGATTGCAAATCGGCCATGCGATCTCCATATATCTCCCCAGCAGCAATATATATAGGCGTCTGTGATGGAAAACCAAGAGCACTTAGAAACAATCCAACTTCCTTTGGAGTCAAAGGACAGTATCCTTTAGCTCTCTGTTCTTCCGGATCTATGTCTTTCACTTTCCACCATGTTGTATTTTCCCTACAAACCACCAAACTGACATCAGTACCATATGCTGTTTTTTCACGATTAGATGCAAAAGTAAGTAACGTACCTAATCCCCTTCAGTTCTTCAGCTTCTTCAGGGAGCAGATCATGTGTGCATCCACTAAAGGCAAGCATGTCCTTTTCATATCTTAAATGCAGGGCAATGTAGGGACCATACGCCCTCATTCGATTCACCAACAACTACAATTTGTAAGCCAACATCAGTTACAAAAGGCCCTATTTAACACACGTATAATGTAAGAAGGCCAAGAATGCCACCTTTCCCATAGCTTCAATTCTGGGTGCAAAACGGAGGGCTTCAAAACAGGTACGGCACCTCAACTTTTGAATATCTGGTGGCAAATTATTGTTCGCTAAACGAGAATCAGACTTTGCAGCTCGGATGACCTGCCAAAAAAAAAAAATTTCACTTAAACTTGTACGAATACAACAATCACACTCTGTAAAAGTGCAATGATCACATCTCTGCATATTACCTCATATTCTTCCCACAAGCTGGCAATCTCTTCCTCGTAGTATTCTATTCCTGACCAGCTTCTGAAGTGCTTAACTGCTCTAGTAGCTTTTGCAAGCTCTTTAGGGAGCTTTTTAACAATTTTAACATCATTGACCAATGAATCAATAAAATGATCTTCATCAAAGACATCAGAGAAATTGCTGTCCAGTCCAGGGTAATATTTTCAAATCAACATATGAACATGAAAGTATAAAACAACAAAGCTCAAATGATGCAATATAACATTTCCCAACCAATACAAACCGATATGGTGTTTATCACTGTGTTTTGTAAGGACATAGGAATCGGCTTACCTAGAATCTTGCCAAAATGATCTTTTATCAAGTTCAGGAATCACAAGAGTGGCGTTTAATATGCGGGCAACAACTACCATATCACATATCTGCCAGAAATAATCAGACTATTCAAATTTCGAAGAAATTTGACAAAAACTATATATTAAACAGATCCATAGCCCAGCACCCTATATAAGCATAATGGATAATTCAAACAGAGGTGAGGGGGCAAAAAGGCGATGGTAGTACAAAAGATTGAAGGAATCAGTTAATCGGTAAAAAGCAGGAAAATTCTACTGATCTGAATGAAAGAGAACAGAACACACCCCAGCTCTCATCTGATTTAAGCCACCATTTGCATGAACAAGCAAGTAACCTCGAGTTTCTGTGGGAGCTGGACAGACAATGCAGCATAAAGGGTTAGCACCACACATAAAGTCCTAAATCAGATAAATGTCGAAATATCAATGACCATTTCCAATAAAAGTGGAATGAAGATGAAAACGGATAAAAAAGAACTCACAGGTGTAATTAGGGCTTGGGGCAACACATGGTTCATATCCTCGATTTGGCAGTGGCTTCCATAACTTATTCCGATCAGATTTAGCCCTTGCCCCGTCCAACTGCAAGTCTAAATGAGTGAACAACACGAGAGACACATGACTACTTTGTATCAAAACATACACTTTAATCCTGACATCTTCCAAATGACTCTCAAGAAACAAAAGCATACTTATCACTACACTAAATGTTTACATGCTAGGCCTAGGATACGAATCTACAAGACAATATGCAGATCTCCATAACTATTAATTTTTGGGAATAGATAGGATAAATACAGGAAAAGCACTAACCAAGCGACCAGAGTGAGGATCTTCCACTAAATGAGGCACAGATAATTCACCTTCTTGAACTGATTTTCCTTCCGTTTTTAGGTTTCGATAACCATTTTCATGTTGCTGCAAGAAGGAAACGTATTTGAATCAATTGAATCATAAACCCTTTCGTGAAGCACATCACCGGTTCATGGAAAAGTAAAATCAATGTTTCAGAACCTGTCTAAACCTAAAAAGTAAGACAAATTCCCACCATATTAACATAACGAAGTGCCAACAACAGCTTAATCGGACAATCCACTCTTTCATCAGATGGAAAGGACAGAATTCCTAAACTTAACAGGTTTTTGGACAAATTTATATAAGAATCTATAGATATAAAGCTCACTAAACCAAAAAAATCAAAGGAAAATCCAGCGAGAGCTAAATAACTGAAAAGATAAAATTCATAGAACGAAAATTCAACATGCACAAAAGGGCTTTCCAAGAGCTTCAAAAAGGTCTCAAATTTACAACAATCGAAATCAAAAAACACTAGAAGCTAATTCTTACAATGTGAACCAATTTCCCAGAAAAAAATAGAAATAAGAAGGAAAAAATAGAAAGAAGAAGGACAATACCGTAGTAGGCAACTTGGTAACTTCCGAAGGAGGATACAACAACTGAAAATGTGCAGGTATCAGAGCCATCAAAGCTATTGTGCCTATGGCGCAAGTAAGCACCTTCCTCACCACCGCCACCTTCTTCCACTTTATTTTCTGCATCACTATTCTTTCAATATTATAACTAACCCCCACCAAAACAAATGCGAAAATCGTTCATTTTTTTTTTTAACACAAAAAAAAAATAAAAAATAAAAATTTCACTCAGACAATTGCACAAACACAAGACTGCATCTAAAGATTCTATTGATCTTGATGACTGCTTGTGTTAAAGAACCCAAATACTGATGTTCAGGATTTCTGGGTTCTTTATTTTTGTTTAATAAAGTACAGCACTATACTAGAAAGCTTTATTGGGGTTCTTGGGTCGGTTACAGAACAAGACGGCATTTATATAGAGACTTGAAAAAGATGGGCACTTTTATATATATTTATTTATTATTATAAATTAACGGAGGTAAAATTCAGATGCATTTATAATTTTTTTATTATAAACCGAGAAATGTAAGAAATGATAGTGAAATTTTTTTATTATTATTCTTGAACTAGATACTGTTAATTTTGAAGGTTTTTGCGTGTTTTTTTTTTTTTTTTTCTTTTTTGTGAAAGGGTTTTTGCGAGTTTAGGGATGAATAACGTGCATTTATAGGCGTATATTTTGTGAGTGGGAAGAGTAAATGCTAGTAACTACTTTGACTTCATTCTATATCACACCACATAACAAACAATGTCCCAACCTTAATGCTTATCCTTGTTTTTTTTATTATTTTTTTGATTGAGCTAATTATATTTTATATTGTTTAGAAAAATTAAACATCTTCTCAAAAAAAAAAAAAAAATCTTATTCATCATAATCGGCAATACAAACACAAATTATATGAGAAAATATAGAACATCATTCCACACATCCAAAAAGTTAAAAATATTCTCTGGCTAAAATGTGAAGAGATGCATCGTCTTGTCTCTTGATAAACAAAATAGAAACATAAACAAGAGCATGCATAGGTGTTTGACAATCCTTAATAATGCTTCCAATGGGGGACAAATCTTCAGTATGATCCAGAAATTCTTTGAGGAATATAGAATCTCCTTCAAAACATCTCGAAAAAAAGCTCCCGTGAAGAAATTAAAACACACAAGGCATGATATATCGCGGGAGGTTTACCCACCTAACATCATACCTGCCTTCTAGCTTTTTAGAGAAACTATGTATAATCCTGCCTTGACTGTCCCGAATCAAACCACAAACAGACGTGGATTCCTTGTCAAAATCCGTTCAACAATAAATTTAAGAGAGTTGGCAAACATGGCATCGGCCTAGCAATAAATGATGCGGTCATTAACCTGAAGCGTTTCTGAGTTCGAGTATCAGTGGGGACAAAAATGTGCGTGCGTGTGTTTCTTTCGTATCCGTAAAAAAAAAATGTTTTTTTGTTTTTTTGTTTTAAGAGTTTGGAAGAGAAGGAATCCATTTGATAACGAGCTTCAGCATAAGAATTCCTTCATGCAGCTTCGACATTGCCTTTGAATATTCTTCTCTACTTTAGCCTTTGTATGGGCCAATGTCGAATTTTAACAAATACGCACCTCATTACCTTTTTATACTTGATTATATATTTTTCGTAAATTGAATTGATATAATTTTGATAAATATGTACGAAATTAGACGAAAGTCGAAAATTTATGTAATTTAGTCGTGCGTCTTTTTCATAAATTAAATTGATATAATTTTGATAAATATGTACGAAATTAGACGAAAGTCGAAAATTTATGTAATTTAGTCGAGCGTCTTTTACAATTCACCGCAACCCGTTACTAAAATGCTTATGTACATGGGTGATAATGCACGATAATTGTCTTCTGATAATAATGACACAACACACTTTTATACTTTTCACTACAATGAGTTTCATATCAATGGATTTTATATCAAGTTCAATATGGTGTAAAAGTATGTTTTTTGGCGATCTGCACGGAAACCGAGCTCACAATGTATAGGAAACAAGACATTTGTCACATGAGCTAGTCTCACAGAACACGTCAACCTCTTTTAAAGAACTCAACTGGTAATGTTGAATGATATAAAGTCATACTTGTTTAGTTGTTTTCAAGGGTTTTCACCCAAAATGATGACATTGATTTCTATGAAACCTTCTC
Organism: Gentiana macrophylla; assembly: GCA_026214975.1. NCBI lineage: Eukaryota > Viridiplantae > Streptophyta > Magnoliopsida > Gentianales > Gentianaceae > Gentiana > Gentiana macrophylla. Next base: position 110,225,072 of record CM047805.1, read on the forward strand.
GTTTAGTATTGAAAAAAGTACATTTAGAATCATGATCCTAGTAGATCATTTTGAATTCGTAAGTAAACACATTGAAATTATGAATTTGAAAATCCGAGATCATGTTCATAAGAGCGAGATACGCCTCGCCTATTTATCGAGCATGTTAGCACCACTACGATGATTAGTGTTTGTTGACATGTAGCAAAAGAATGCCGCTGCCCTCTGTGTTTAAAGATCATGTGGTTAATACGTGGCTCAGTAAATATTTGTACATTTGAATTTTGTAATTCTATAAAATGGTGAGTCATATTGTAAGCACATTTGTCCAAAATTTTATAAAAACCAACAGAAATCATAGATATCTGGAAGGATTTGAAAACATAAATCAACAGAAATCACTTATCAGTAAAACATTTCCCACGTTTTTCCTAAAATAGAGCCAAAAAAAAAAAAAAAGGAAGTTTTCTAAACAAGACCAGAAATATCCACATTTGGGGAGATGTTTTCACTAAAAGCATTGTTACTTTTAAACCTGCCCCAAAACAAAAAAAAAAAAAAAAAAAAAAAAATTCTTAAGCGCCGAAAAGGCTCCAATCGTTCACCTTAAAACTAGAGACCGCAAGTTTAAACACCTCAGACATAGGCATAAAACCAGATTGTGCTGCAGGCACAACTACACCAGCTCCCACTGCACTAGCACTTTCACTGAATGGGCTGCAATGACAAAGAAGACGAAACAAACAATAAAAAACTTTGCTTCAGACAACTTTACCAAGACATTTTCCAAAACTGCGATTTTGCGTGTGTGTGAATTAAATCTTAAGCTTAATTGAAAAGGCCAAAAAAAAAAGGGTAGCTAAAGTAATAACGAAGAAAGAAGTTAGTGTTTACCTAATCACTAAAGGTTCATATGCAGTAATTAGAACATCTGTTCCAACTTCCTTCAAACGCAAATTTGCCAAATATACCTGTACAAAAATATCTTCAATCCAGCCTTGTTTTACAGTTTAAAGTATCAGCATTATTGATGTCAAAAGGAAAACACACCTTTACTATATTCCGTGCTTCCCTCCCTTGTCTTCCCTTTGAAATGGCCTATAATTGAACAGAAAGGTAAGTCAGCAACAAATGGAGTGCGTAGCATCAAATAATCTCACTTCACAGTAGAAAATGCCAAAATGCAGGGTGTTTCACATGAGACAATCAAAACGAGATAGAAACAAGAAAGAACCATAATAAACGTCTCATCCTGAAAATCCAATCGTTAACATTTTTCAGTACAATTACTTATCATGCCCCCCATTGGTTTCAGAATGTCAGGAAAGTAAAGATCAATTTGGACATTTGAGGAATCACTTCTGTCAATTAGTGGAATCGAGTCTATAGATCTTGTAAAGGATGTCAGTTGTTCAAGAAAAACAGAGTTTTTTAGTTCAAAAATAGTATTCCTCTCCAATGGCTAAAGGTCAATTAAAGAATTGTTCAACATTCACTTCCACAGTTTAAGATACTTTAAGTTGGTAATGTACCAAAAAAATAAGTATTTATAGGTAAATGATATCTAGTTTCACACTTACAATCATCAACTCCACTTGATGTGTAAAGAGTGGAAAAGACAACACACTTTGATTTAAAAGACACCTGGCTGCACTTATTTCAATCATGTACTTTTTTTTTTGTAGCCTCCTCCACATTAGAAAAAAACGCATAATTGAAACACGAAACGAAAGCATGTGTCAGAAGAACTAGAGATACAATGATAAAGCCTAAAAGTATGCCATTGACAGATTGAGTTTAGTTGCGAAAAATCCCCTGTATTTATTCAGCATACAGGACTTAGTATGCAGGAAAATGAAGATTGGAAGGAGGAAGTAATGACGGGGGAACCATATAGACAAATACTACATCCCAAATGAGTAGAAAGTACAAACCATCTGGCCAACAGCAGTGGTAACAGTAGTTGGCACATTTCCAAATTGCAAGGCGTCAACCTGAAAAACGTCTGAGCGCTCAATCATCTGCAGAAGAGACAGAGATGTTAGTTAAATATACCTGCTTTACTCATCAAGAGAAAAGTTCTTTCTTGACGGATGGAGCAGCTTAAGGTGCAAGAAAAAATGTATGGGGTGTACATGAGACAAAAGCATCCTACGCACGATTTGACCATGTTCTGCATTGATCTCTCATTGCAATGACTTTTTTTTATGTGTTTCATGGTCAATGCATTTAACCAATAGTTAATAGGGACGCATACTAATGCTCGGATCAAATATAGAAAATCAAGGAGATGAGTTTGACAAAAAATTATGCATACTCTCTAATCTCTATAACCCAGTTTGGGGTTTCCTTTTCTCTGGACAAGGAAACAGGTCAATGCATTTAACCAAAGGTTAATAGGGACGCATTTTAATGCTCGGATCAAATATAGAAAATCAAGGAGATGAGCTTGACAAAAAATTATGCATACTCTCTAAAATCTCTATAACCCCAGTTTGGGGTTTCCTTTTCTCTGGACAAGGAAGCATTCAACAATTCTGAAAATTTATTAATCGGCTTGTTCAAGAGAATAGTCGTTTTACCTTATAGCTACTTTCAATCTTTTCTTTTCAGAAACAAAGCAAATTGAGTCTATTTAGAACTTAGATGCTGTCACACAATCTTGTCGAAATCTTAGTACCGGTAAATATTTCATGAGCAGATAGATGGTCAACTAAACACTGATTGCCCAGCATTCCCGCATTCAAATGAAGATAATTCATACACAATATAATATACCCACCATTACTAAACATCTAGGTAATGCTTAGTAAAAACAAGCCAAACTAACCAACAGTGAAACAAGCAATATAACATGTTTAAACATTTGGGAGTCAACAAAATAGGAATCACATGAACCAAACGATGCAACTGACTTTCTTGCACAAGCATGGTTTGAGGATTGAGTGAATTGGCCAATGCAAACACAAGTCACTTTTTATCATGTGTAATAAATTAGTACACTGACGATGCTGGATTTTGTCATGTATAATTTGAGGCTAATTTAATCTAAGGATGATAGAATCAAGGATGGTTTTGGGGGTGATTTTAGGGTTTTATGGCTGAGTCCAAGAATGTATCTTGGATTGCCTACGTATCCTGTGTATTGTCCAGGAATCAAGCCTTACGTAGTTCCTGGAATGATGTATTTATAGGCACATGCCCTTCTTCTGCCCTAATCCTAGGGCGGTTTGGTCTATTGACATAATTGCCCTTTAATGGGCCTTGCTCCTTGCCCAAGCAACCCTCTAGATTATTGGGCCTGGGAACCTGGGCTGGAGCTCTGATATCGACTCGTATGACACCGACATGGGTGCTCGAGTTGACACACTTGCAAGATCTGCTGGCGGCGGTGGTGATCACTGATTCGTCTCGTATTCGACCCGATGTGGGTAATATACTTGGACTTTTCCACATGCCAGCTGGACCAATTAGATAATTCCACGTGGAGGGGTGAAATCCCGTATCGTCATAAGCCCCCCAGATCTGTCTGAGCTCTTGAGGTCAGGTCTGATCTGTCAAAGGTGTATCTCGGCCACTGTCATCCAATGCTCTGAATTTAAATCTGCCCTGCAGACTTACTTCCTGTGGAGTCCGACATACGGCCTTTCCATGTCTGCTTTGCAAACTTTTTTATCTTAGCATTATCTGTCCCTAGGACTTATAACGTGTGGCTAAGTTGACATCGACTTCGATGCCGCAAATTTGTCGAAGGAATGATGAGATGTCCAACTTGGGATTTGTCTCGGTCGAGGTCGACTTCTCTGAAGAATCGATTTGCTGGATTTTGGAGTACGGCATGCGGATCTGGAATGTTAGTCTAACGATCTTGAGACTTTGCCTTAACGCCAAAAAAGATGCTTCTTCTTAGGCTTTGCCTTTTTAACCATCGTTGTCATTGGCTTCCATCTGTATAAACAATTAGCGGTCATTTGGACTTGGCTTATTCTTTCCTTGAAAAATTGTTACATTTTTCCTTCTTTTCTTTGGTCTTTGAAGTAGACCATCTTGCTTTATCATGCCTTTGGCCTTATTTGCACATCGGCCTCTCTCGTATCGATGCATATATGTCGATATCCGCCTCCAAGTATCATGAGAACCTTAGGTTTGGATCATATTTGGCGATCTTTGTGACTAGGCTTTTTGTTATAAATGCTGAAATTTTTACAAGTATTTGGTGTCAAACACTTTTGTTGCATGTCGATTCCCATTCCTTTGCTCGCTTTTCTCGAGTATTCAATGTCGACTCGTTGTTGCCTCCAAAGTATAATGCGATTCATCATCTTCGTTATACTTTCGATGAGTTCCATTTGTCGAACATATGTAACTTGTCTTCCATGCTTTAGCATTTTTTGGACTTTTATTTGTTGTTGTGTGGTAGAAGAGATGCCCTGGTTGTCTCATTTCGTTTGTCGGAATCGATGCTCTTTAATTTGTCGATAGATATTTCCTTTCACGATGTCTAGTACATCTTGCCTAATAAGACCGTAATACGTAAATGTCGCTCTGGATCTCGATGTCGTGGTGTTTCTTTGTCGTTCATGACTCATGACACATGATCGCCGAGAGTTTTGGACTTGGTCCGAACTCGATGCCTTAGCCTTTTGGTTCCATGGAACTTTTAGCTTCATTTGGCCGTCGATCGAAATGATCATGTTGCCCGACTCGATGCCCTAGTAAATTTCTCTCTTGGGAGTCGATTCACGCCATTATCGACTCGGACTTGATGCCATTGCGTTTTCGCCCTATTAGGACTTGTATGGCGTTGGATCGTCGACATCGAAGGCATCCGACTTGCGGATCCTCGTAGACCGTTGAGTAGATCGCTGCGGAGTGGATCCTCGAGATACGCCAGGCACTAGTCAAAATGTCGCAATAACCATGGGGATAGTTCCCGAAATAAGAAGGCTCGTCCCGCCATGCTCGGCTAGGAGAGTTCCAAAACAAGATAGCTCGACCCGCTTGATTCGGTAGGGTGAGTTCCAAAATAAGATAGCTCGACCCGCCAATTTGGTAGGGTGAGTTCCAAAATAAGATAACTCGACCGCTTGATTCGGTAGGGTGAGTTCCAAAATAATATAGCTCGAGGTAAGATGCCTAGTCGATCTCGGACTTATTACATATTCACTCATCGGTGAGCTCCAAATATGACGCCTAGTTTTATTTTGCTTCAATTTTTGCGATATGTTGCTTGTCGCTTTTTGTTGTCTGTCTTTCACAATTCGATCCACAGGACTTTTGAATTTTGAATTTTGAATTCGACCTTTCCTTTGAATGTTGTTTGTGTTGTTGAATATTTGCCAGGGTGTAGTCCTTTGGACTTAATTCCCTTGCAAAAGCCGCCTTAATGGGTGTAGTCCTTTGGACTTAATTCCCTGTGGCCCTCAAAGTGTAGTATGAGTACATGACTCATGGTACACTTGGATATGAAGTCGACTAGCAATCGCATCGCCTTATCGGCTTGACTTGGCTATACGGTCGGGAGCTCGAATCATTTATCTTGCCTCGTCGGGCTTCGACATTGTCGAATTGAAAAATCCTACTCACCGCCGCAACCGTGGTGCTACGAGGCGGTCGAATAGGGTATCCATCGTGGGATCTTCCAAGCGCTTAGCATCGTGGCTTCTTGGCGGTCGGGAGTGATATAAGCTCTGTCAGTGACTTGGCTTTTTTCACTGTTTTATTTCTACTGCATCGTGTCGAGGTGATATAAGCACTGTCAGTGACTTGGCTTTATTCACCATATTATTCCGACTTCATCGTGTCGAGGATTTGTAGTTGTGGTTGACTTTTGCCTCTTTTATCTTTTAATCACATGGACTTCTTTTGCTTTAAGGCTGGTCGAATTTTTTGCCTTAGCCATTTTGTATCGTGGTAGATTTGCAATGTGTGAAGGTGTAAATCATAACAAACACAAAAGCGTCTCGAGGAAAGACATGCTTAGTAGAATATTTATGAAATTGTCACATGGACTTATTACAAGACATAAAAATGTAAAGCAGAAGTTAATTGAGATAAGGCTTAGCTTATTTGGTGTAGTCTGTTGGTATCATGCTTAGATGGCAAAGCGGACTTACGTAAGGTCGCCGAGCTCGAATATTATGCCGAGGCGAGCTCGGTCTTATTAAAGATGCGCTCGAGAAAGCTCCAAATATGATGCCGAGGCCAAGCTCGGTCTTATAAAAGATACGCTCGAGAGAGCTCCAAATATGATGCCGAGGCGAAGCTCGGTCTTATAAAAGATACGCTCGAGAGCTCCAAATATGATGATGCCGAGGCGAGCTCGGTCTTATAAAGATACCGCCGAGCCGAGCTCGGTCTTATAAAGATACCGCCGAGCCGAGCTCCAAATATGATGCGAGGCCGATCTCGGTCTTATAAAGATACGCTCGAGAGAGCTCCAAATATGATGCCGAGGCCGAGCTCGGTCTTACAAAGATGACGCCGAGCCGGGCTCGGTCTTATAAAGATAACGCCGAGCCGAGCTCCAAATATGATGCCGAGGCCGGGCTCGGTCTTATAAAAGATATGCTCTAGAGAGCTCCAAATATGATGCCGAGGCCGAGCTCGGACTTATTAAAGATACCGCCGAGCCGAGCTCGGTCTTATAAAAGATACGCTCGAGAGAGCTCCAAATATGATGCCGAGGCCGAGGCTCGGTCTTATAAAAGATATGCTCGAGAGAGCTCAAATATGATGCCGAGGCCGAGCTCGGACTTATTAAAGATTTGCCCATCGGTGTGCTCCAAATCGACTCGAGTCGAGCTCGGGTTTTGGGCAAGACGAGTCCGTAGAGCTCGAATGCCGGTGCTCGATATCTCGAGTCTTTGTGGTGCAATGTGATTGTGATAAAAACATTACACATATAATAAAGACTTACAAAGTATATAAGAATTTAAAATAACAATTGTAAGAACACGGAGAGCTTAAGAGCTCGGCTCGCTCTTTGGAGCTCGAGAACTCGCTTCGTGGATAGCTAGATACGGTAGATAACTCGCGACTTTACGGGCGCCACGGCAGTGTCTTTCGGTGGCAATCAGACCTCAAACGGATTCGATCGGCACGAAATTTGGAGGGATCGTTCTTCCTTCACTTTCCTTTGATGTGACCGGTGGAAATTTTCTTCGATGGCTCAATCTCCGGGAATAAGCCGCTGATCTGGCAATTTCTTTGTCCAGAATCCTGCTGCGTTTCGTGCCTGCAGTAACTTCCTTTCCACGATCGAGAAATCAAAGCGAACTCCGATCGGCCTAAAATTTCGAGGGCTTGTTCGGTCCTCATAATTCTTGAATCTGACCGGTGGAAATCTTGTTCCAACGGTTCAATTGTCGGGAATATTCAGCCGACTTATCTCGCTCCCAATTAGGGTTCTCGCTGCGTTTTTATGCGGCCGCAGCTTCTTTGAGACGATCGGGCACTCAAAACAACTCCGATCGGTATGAAATTTGGAGGTCTTGTTCGTCTCTCCTAATCCTTGGATCTGAACGGTGGAAATCTTATTCCACGGTTGAAACTCAGAAATAATCCATCTATCCGACCGCTTTTTGGGCTGCTGCATTTTTGATCTGAACAACTTTCTGGCGACGGCCGGGCATGTAACGGACTCCGATCGGCACGAAATTTTGAGGGTTTGTTCGTCCCTCGATATTATTCACTCTGAACGGTGGGATTCTCATTCCAACGGTTCAAACTCCATAAATCAGCCGCCGATCCCGCTGCATTTTTGGGTGCTGCGTTTTTTTCTTTATTAAAGAGCAACTTTCGGCGACGATCGGCTATCTAAAGCGGACTCCGATCGTCACGAAATTTGGAGGGGTTGTTCGTCCCTCCTTATCCTTGAATCTGAACGGTGGAAATCTTGTTTCAACGGTTCAATTTCCGCAATCAACCTCGGATCTGACTGCGTTTTTGGCCTTAAATTGATCACGAACCACCATTCCTTGATCCATCACCGATAGAAAGGCCCTCCTTCTGCAGCGCCAAATAGCGATCTTTGGATTTTGTCATGTATAATTTGGCGCTAATTTAATCTAGGGATGATAGAATCAAGGATGGTTTTGGGGTGATTTTAGGGTTTTATGGGTGAGTCCAAGAATGTATCTTGGATTGCCTACGATATCTGTGTATTGTCGGGAATCAGCCTTACGTAGTTCACGGAATGATGTATTTATAAAAGACACGCTTCTTCTTCCGCCTCTAATCCTGCAAGGCGGTTTGGTCTATTGACATAATTGCCGCTTTAATGGGCTTGCTCCTTGCCCAAGCAACCTCTCAGATTATTGGGCACAGGAACTGGGTGGAGCTCGATATCGACTCGTATGACACCGACATGGGTGCTCGAGTTGACACACTTGCAAGATCTGCTTTGGCGGCGGTGGTGATCATTGATTAAATCTCGTATTCGACCCGATGTGGGTAATATCTTGGAGCTTTTCACACGCCAATTTGGGCCCAATTAGATAATTCCAGCGTGGAGGGTGAAATCGTATCGTCATACACCATTATAATCAGGGTAAAAGATCAGAGTTCCATACCATGTCTCTTTCAGCATCTTGTTCAGTAGCAAGGTCCTGTAAAAACCATGTGGCACTCTCATTATCTGCCACATCGACTTTCAATTCGAGAAGCTCAAAAATCAAGCTCTCATCCCTGGAAGGATCCACAAACACTTCCTTTTGACAAAAAATAAATAAATATAAATAAACAGCGATTAGCATAATTACAAGTACTATTGTTAGAAAATAAAAACTAATAACAGGATGATCAAAATTTGTATTAAAAATGTTTAAAGAAAAAAGAATTAGTGCGACAGGTTACACAAACCTGATTATCAGGAACTTGGCGAACATTACTCACGTCCTATAATTGAACCAAACAAAAAGATAATCATCAGGCAATATTTGTTGAATCACTGCTAATGGGACAATAAAAGAAATGGGGGAAAATCCACGGAAGCTGTTAACAGACCGAAATTGTGAACTAACCTGGAAGCGAATAGGGAAAGTACTAACAATGGCGCCTCCGAACAATGGGCGCTCAGTGTAGGTGTCTTCAGGCATTGTGATTTAGTGCAACAAACAGAAAAAGAGAAGAAAACTAGGTTTAGTGACAAACAACCGGAGAACGAGCAATGACCAAGGAGACGACGGAGTGAAGCAGGGGAAAGTGTCTGGCTCTGTGTAAAATTGCAGGAAATATATACAGGCTTTGGGTCGGTTTGTGTCTTTGCTTAAAATTTACGCAAGTACTAAAAAAAACCTTCTAAAAAAATTATATATACATTCTAAAAAAAATATATATACATGATTTCTATCGGCACATCACTTTTAACTACTTCATCCATTATTTGATTTATTTTTATAATTTTTATGCACCACATATTTACTATATACACCACATAAAATTAAAAGATATTAAAAACATACACTTTAGTCCTTACATTTTATAATATCATAAAACACATCCCAAAATCTATACAATTCTAAATCCTCCCATTTATTAATAACATTTTACCCTCCTCTTTAATTCAAACACATTACCTTTCAACACCACCATTTCTTCATTACCAAAACCAAAAAACAAAATCGATTCATCTTCACTAAAAAGAAAAAAAATGGTAGCAAGTTGAAGAAGAAACAACCGGAAGAAATTCGTGTGCTATTCGAATCGGAAGTGTTCTTGGGTGCATTTGGACAAGAAGCAAGTGGGTGGCGATTTGAAGAACGGGGATTGGAATAACGCGATAAATCGTTGTAAACTTAACCAAGGTACGTCAGTTGTTGTTTCATTACAATGGGTAATCGTTCTTGGTTGAAATAGGGTTGAAATCGGGTAGTATTGGTGGTTTGTTTTCGAATTTTTAGATTTTTCGGTGGTTTTCCGACTGGGCATGTGGAGAAGATGATGGGGGCTTGGAACGTCAGCCGTAGGGACGCTCGTTGTGCCACAACCACGTCACCACGACTGACGTTCCAGGTCAGATTTGCTAATTAGGTTATATTTTTAGACGTCATCGTTGTTGACGTTACTTGTTAGCTAGAACGCCGTCCGCGTGTATGGCGTCTCTCAAACGTCAACACCAAAGAAGCGTTCATAGTGAGCCAGGGAGCGTCGAGTGGTTGGCGTTTCTCAGTGCTTTGAACGTTTACAACACTGATGTTGTTTTGTCCATTTGATCGCCACTGGTGGAGACGTTTCTGTTCATTAGAACTATGATTTACTGGACAACTTTGAAACTATCATAAATGTGAGTTTTAATTCGGTGAGCTTAACACATATGCTAAGTAGACTATGCCGTAAGTGTGCTATTTAATTGGTAAGTTTGATATGTGGTTCATTCTCATATTTTAATATGATAATATACTTAATTGTTGAACTGAGATTGGTATGAGTTTATCTAGCCTTGAATATGAGATTGCTAGTAGTCTGCTTTGTTGTCCCATTGTTTAGTTAGTTGATTACACTCATCTGATATTTTGACCGTCTTTGTTAGTTGATTATAGTCGTCTGAATGACAATTGATTTCTTGTCTTATGTGTAGGAAATTATAACTAAGACAAGGTCTAGTAAGACTGTACGCTTTGCAGATAGTGGTGAAGGTACCGCAGTGGATCCAGGTGGTGCGGAAGCACCGCCCGAAGCTCATGTTCAGCCTAGTAATGTTTCGAAACATATAAAGGTGTCATATCAAAGAACTCGGAAACGACAAAAGAATGTTCCAACCGAGGCTGAATTAGGAGAGACAACTGAAGGAGTTGAGACAGTTGCAGATTCTAGTGCCGGGGCCACCACCGATTTAGTTGAGACACACTTGGAAGTGTAGGCTCCTTCAGTGACAATTCAGACAGTTGTAGATTTTAGTTTCGGGGCCACCACCAAGTAAGTTAAGACACAGTTGAAGTGCAGGCTCCTTCAGTGACAGTTGTAGATTCTAGTGCCAGCGTCACCACTGAGTTAGTTGAGACAAAGTTAGGAGTGCAGGCTCCTTCAGTGACAGTTGCAGATTCTAGTGCTGGGGTCACCACTGATTTAGTTGAGACACAGTTGGGAGTGCAGGGACCTCCAGTGATATTTGAGACAGTTGTAGATTCTAGTGCCGGGGCTACAACAGAGGCAGTTGAGATAGTTGGAGATTTGAGAGCCGGGGTTACGAAAAAGGCAGAGGCAATTGTTAGTACGGGGCCATTAGTAGAAGCATCAGTTGAGGCATCCGGTACTGCTGGGGCCCCTACAGGACAGCCATCTAGTACTGCCGGGGCCACTACAGAACATGTAGCTAGTACAGCCGGGGCCACTACAGGAGAGGCATCAGCTACTGCCGGGGTCACCACATTCGGGGCCACTACAGGACAGGCACCGGGTAGTTCCGGGGCACCGAGAAAGGCAGAAGTAGCTGCAGGTCAGTGTTTAGAGTAATAGCGACGATGGTGTGGTGGTAGACACCGATATTATATTGGGGAAAGATTGGCCCGAGCATGTTGGTTACGCGTTGTTGAATAAGCGAAAGGTATGATATTTTTTAAGTTGTATAATTTTATCAAATTGTTTTAGACTTATATCTAACTTTATATTATTTTTGTGCAATTGAACGGGACCGATGTATAATTTGATGCAAGCAGTACACATCTTCCCTAAAACTGTGGAAGATTGATGATGAATGTGAAGAATTCAAGGCAAGATTGATAGCTAATCCGTTGTACAATCTGGTACGTTCTCCATACGGCCAAGCCAATCGTGTGATCGTCAGTGCTTTTTTTGAGTGGTGGTGTCCCGGATTTATCTAATGCGAATAAACAAGTAATAAATATTTATAAACCGGTTAACCTCAAGTATAAGGATCGTAGTATGGAGGCTATGCCGGGTCGATCTTACGGGGAACTAGACGAATGTTAACCCTAGCTTTTGTTTTTAACTAACTATTGTCACGATTACTAACCTAACGAATAACTAACTAAAAAATATGCAGAAAATAACTAGACAGAGGAGATTAATCCAATGCTAGGAGAGATTGAAAGCGATAAAAATAAACTAAAAGTGCAGGAAAATAAATTAACTAATCTAAACTAAGCTATGAGGATTGTAAATCAAGTTTATAAAAGACAAACGAGGATTGATCCACCTATTAACATGCATTGATCTACTATCTCGATTTTACGTGGTATTTACTTAGGTTGTGATTCACCTTACCTAAACATGAACTCCTAATTCCTTGGGCAATCCATCTATTAACCTAGTATCTTCCAATACTAAATTAACACGTTAAAAAGATCAAAGGTGTCAACTTTTACGTTAGCGATCTAGTTTTTAGACTTACTAACTTCCGTTAATGTAAATCTAATGAACTATTCTTATCTATGGTGATCTATGCTATTCAAGATTTCCATCAAACAATAACATATCAAGCATACAACATATCTTCCAATATAATTGCGTTAAAACAAGAATATGCATAGATAAGAAACAACCGTAGTAAATACTCACGATGAAAGTCGAAATAAATAGATCAATTCAATCTTTGATGGCTTCACAATTCTCGTTTGAAGGAGGTTCTAGCCTCTGAGCATCCTCAACAACCTTAAAAGCGAGAAAAATAACATAAAACTAGCCTACTTTGATCGAATTTAAAGTTGCATAAAGCTGGAAATAAAAAGTGTAAAATCGTGACCAAAGCCGCCCCTAGAAATTTAGGGTTGAAGTCCGTATTATGGATGTGAAACACGCCGCTATTTATAGAAATCGAGGCGGTGGCGATGAAGTCGGCAATCCGGACGCTCGTCCACTCTTCCGGACGCCCGTCCATAATGCTTGGGCGCCCAGTGACCGCTCGTCCATCAAGCGTTTGAAGACTCGTATTGAAATCGACCCTCGAACGCTCGTTTGATTTTGTGAACGCCCGTTCGAGTTGAGTCTAATGCGATTTTCACATGTTTATCTCTTTTTCCTCTTCCACTTGATCATTATCTCTTTCTTTAAAACACTTAGCTCGAATTTTAATCCTTTTGATCATCATTTGAGCACAATAATCATACTATATAACACATGGAAAACATCGCAAATCGTAATAATATTCAAATAATCATAATTTAACCATGAAATCACATAAATATATTGATATTGCGATTAAGCCGTCAAAAATACCGTTTGCTCAATATTTTAATATAAAGACCATTTATTATGCAAATTATACAATATAGAGGAAAAACATCGTAAAATATATCCTTATAATTCATAGATTTTCACCCTTAACAACTCCCCACACTTAGCTTTTTTTGCTCGTCCCGAGCAAAACAAAACGAAAAAAAATTAGGCTCGAGAAAGGAACACGGGCATCTAAACAGATATAACGTACATTCAATAACTTAGAGGTTCACGGGTGTGTGGTGTCTTGAGCCATAGAAAACTTCCACTAAATCCAAACTTGAAAAAACTCAAAGTAAAACTAGCTAATACCCCTCGTAGACTAGTAATAAGTGACACTCATAAGGTGTACCTACAAAGCGTGACATATCCCGAAAGAATGATTGAATGAATCTAGGCCTTTTCGAAATACTCGAGAGGATAATCCCTACATCATATCTTTCGGTTTATCTTTGGGGATAAGATAGATGATAACTTAGTCTCATTCATTTCATAACATATCTTAAGTTGGTTGAATTCATTCACTTTTTTTTTTGAACACACATTAGAAGAAGCTATTGCCCTCATAGCAGAATAGGACATTTCGAGATAATCCCCTACCGTACTCCAATCATAAGGCAGCTTTTTCTAACTGTCGTGAGCTCTTAGTCATCATGGTGGAATAGGACATACGTGGTATACCCTACCTCACTCAAATCATCGACTAGCTTTCGACACACCCAATTAATTCACTATTAATTCAACTTTTCATTTGACATTAGTTACGTGTTACTTATCACATTCAAACCTTCAGATATTCACAGTATAACATACTCGGAACTGAATACAAACTATCATAAATCTCAAGATATATACGTAGCACTAAGTACATGACTTATAAGAAAATCAAAAATCACTAATCCAAAAACGGGGTATAACTTTATAAAATAGCTCATCGTCACTATGGCTCGTGAAAAGTAGTGTCAGGTGAAACAACTAACTTACCAAACATATGAAATATCGCATAGATGATTATAAAAATAAATATAACGAACTTCAATTTGAATTGCCTACTCGGGACCAAACAAAGACAAAAGTGTCGGAAAGTTTTGAAAAATTACGCTCATTTTGCATAATAAAACATTCTAACAAACTTATATGCATAGGTACAAATCGAACTATCCTCCCCACACTTAAAAATTCAACATGCCCTCATGTTGTCGTAAATTTAAAAAGAGAAGAAACTTAGTGAAGTCGCGGAGAAAACCGAGCCGTTGGTCGGTGGAGCATGAAAAGGCCAACGCCGCAAAAAGCGCGGAAAAATGTCCCAAAACTAACTCAATCGGATCTCGACAAAAACTAGTGCTGCAAAATTTGAGAAACAGAAAACTCGGGGGAAAACGGGGTATAAATATGCCAATACAAGTCAAAGAACGAGAAACCAGAAAGTCGAAAAATGTGTAGGTACAGCCAAATCGAATGAAATGTATCAAAAAGTGCAATAACGACCAGAAAAATAGATACATAAAAATAATAACTCAAGGCACCCCCGGAGTCGGAGTATCATCAGCCGGAGAAGGATCTGAAGAAGGGGCAGCATTTGTAGATGCGATGCAATGCGTCGGTCGGGTGTCAACAGAGAAGCGATGGGCGGCCCGACCTCTCTATCGGTAGGAACTCGCGGTCCTCGGATCCACTGGAGTCTCCTCATCATCCGACTCGGGCTTCTCCTCCATCTTGACCACCTCAGCTATCACCCGCTCTATCTGCTCGGAGAAGACATAATCCATATTACTCGCATTGAATACCCGCCGATCTCTCGGTTGCCGTCCATCAACTATACATTCCAAGACCGACAAGATATTATCTTGGCCATCCCGAATATCACTCAACATTGCCCTCAAACTATGAGCCATACTATGCCGAGTAATCTCGGAAGAAGATAATCAGAAGAAGCGAAGCTCGAGGCGGTGTCGAGGTGGAACCAGGCTCGTAAAAGCGGGAGCGACCCTTCTCTACGAATAGGGGTAGTTCTTCGTCTTGTGGTCCGATGTATACTCAAAGCAACTTGACATCAGACACAAGCGATGTATCAAATGAGGCACTATCAAACTCCGGGTAGATACCTTACGGTTTTCCAAAATGTCATCAAACAAAGCTTGCCCGACATCAACATTCAACCCGAAAACCAATGCATACAACATCCCAAGATCAACGATATAGAAATGTGTGAGATTATTCTTAGGAATCAACCGACTGGATAAATCGGCGGTGAGACCCTCCAATCCTCGGTCAAGTCGTGGTGATTAACTCCTTCCTATCACCATTCGGTCTCAACACCCATGCCACATCCGGACAAACTTTCAATCGCGGCTCCTCCATCGGATCTCGACCCTCCTCATTTTGCCGTCTAGCGATCTCCTCCGTGTAATCCAAGCCGCTAAACGCCGGCAACTTATATTTCGGTTGATCACCTTGGCGGAAAAGGAACTTTGACACCTCGAACCATCACAAAACCGCCATCCAAATCCGTCTCAGAACAATTCGCATAGAACTCTCGCACTATAGAATCATTGACCGGGGTAGGAGGAATTTTCAGTAACTCATCCCATTTCCGAGCCTTTAACATCTTCACGAAGGCGGGATCAACTTGTTGTGTCTTGACCTCTCTGTCAAAGATCATACTCCTAGTCACATAATCCTTAGTGTATGCACTATGAGCTCGTGGATTTACGAATCGACGGGGCATAGCAAGAGGGGCAACATTCTTAGCTTTCTTCTTAGGGGGTGCATGTGTAGCTTCGGTTTCAGCCTCCTCCCCAACGACATCCTCAGTACCAACCTCAGCTCTAGAAGATTCACCACCCCGAGTACCTCGAGACATCCTACTCAGGGGGACAGCATCATCATCCTCAGTATCAGAATTGGAGGAAGAATCATCCCGTAAATTGGTTCTAGCTTGTTGAGATGTTCTAGGCGGTTGATCTCGAAAGACTACGCCTCTGTTAGGGTCCAATTCGGATGGATCAAACTCAGGACGTTGCCGTTTACCTTTCTCCCGGGCCAACCCTTTACCATAACGTTTCACAATCTCCTTCTTACGCACCATTGTCAAACTTATAACTAAACTAAACCATTCACACAAATGGTTACCCGTTTATCGTCCAAATCGGGATTTCAAACAAAGCATACCACCAACAACCACCACAAACGCACCACATCATCATCACAAGCGAATTCGGGAAGAAAAGGGCAACAAGCGAGAAAATAGAAACGATATGAGTGCATATTCAAGAAAATGAGTCGAGCGAAGATCGAACTCACAAAAACTTGAATGGAAGCGAGAAAAGTTGCTATAGACTTACCCAACGCTATGAGAGGATGATGATTGAGCAATTAGAAGCCCGAAACACCAAGATTGGCTACCAAAATGCCAACTTTTGTCAAAATGGCATGACTTGAATAAACTTTGATTCTTCAAATCTCGTTGATTGTTGGAGGAAATGGGTGGATAAATGAAAAGAGGGTGCAAAGACCGTTCTTTTGCAACAAGAATCGCCAAATTTGGTTTGAAGCGAAGATCTTAGGTTTGGAGAAGGGAAAGTCGGTTTCACTTTTGAAAATCGTAGGAAATGTGGGTTCACGCCTAGAAACAGTATATATAGGCTTAGAGTGGGACGCTCGTCCATCCTACGGACGGGCGTTCACTAGTAACCGCATGAACTGGACGGGCGTCCATAAATTCAGACGCTCGTCCATGGGGCATTTTTGAATACAAGATAGGAGGAACTTTTGTAGACGGGCGTCCACTATATTGGACGAACGTCCATAAAAACAGTAGTCTGGACGGGCGTTCATATTCATGAACGGACGTCCAGTCAGGAAAAATGCAAAATTGTCTTCTTTTTTTATTTTTTATTTATTTATAAAAATTATCATAAAAAAAACTAAATGCGAAACTTTTATTATCGATAATCTCAAATTCAAAAGTACAATACGGAAAGCAAGCGAACTTAAAAGAACTTGAAGATAAAACAAACACAAACAAAGCAATGGGTTGCCTCCCACCTAGCGCTTCCGTTTACGTCGGGGCTCGACGAAAGCAAAACTAACTAAGAAATCACTAATCTGTGTAGATCTCGTCCCAATCCACTAAGCGAATGAGCGCGAAGCATGTCGATAGCCGGAGGAAAGTCGTACTCATCCCGCAAACACCAATCTTCACCGGCTACCTCAACACCTACGAAATGCTCACCCGCGACACTAGTGCCAAATCCGTCAACATAGGATCATTGAGGATCGTGTAAGGGCGTCCTATGGCCTCCTCGCAACTCCTCGATCGTGAAATCGCCGCCTCCCGAACAAGGTGGAACTATGATAACGCACGTGATGGTCTTAACACTGAGTGCTAATGTCAAAATCTACATGAAGAACTATAGTGCCTCCCGGTCCATCATCTACTGTGATCAGCGGGATCCGACTAATGAGGGGGAACTCCTCAGGAAGAACTCCGTAATCCATATCTAAAAGCACACTAACTGACAGACATAAATAGAAAAACTTAGTCAGCTAAAACTTAATCAAACTGAAATAAATAAAACACTAATAGCGTGAACAGAACCTAGCTAATATAATAAGGGATATCTAGGATGCCTCCTAGTAGCGCTTTTGGTTAATGTCGTTAGCTCGACCTGATTTAAGCTCGGCTGGATCGAGGCCATTTGACTTTTACGCGACCACTACCTCGTGTAGCTCGATCGGCGGTGTGGGCTGCGAAACAAGATCTCACACATGGGGGAAAATTTTTAATAGCCCTCCACATACGCTTGAACCTTCCCATGGGTGACCTCTTCATTCTCTGAGCCCTCTGATGACGCTTCAGCTGTCGCTCCCTTTCAAACTCTTCCATATCAGCACTACCTGCTAGAACTTCTTCAGAAGGATCACTACCGTCATCCTCGGAGAACAAGTCGGGTGATAACTCGTTAAATTCTTCGACTCGAGTAACACCACATCCGAGAATATCGAGGAATTTAACAATCAAAGGTTTCTCTTTAGGTTCACCGATATAGTGTTTGCACCTTTGACCGTTGACTCAAAGCGGGTCACCACTATAACCACGAAGTTCTAGAACGCCTCGGGAATGATTTGGAGAATCTCGAAAGGGTCGGACCAACGTGTCCTCAACTTTCAGAAACAAATGTAACCTAGAATTGTAGAGGAGAACTTGTTCGCCGACTCAATTCTCGCTTCTTAATTTTCGCATCATGGAGTAGTTTCATCTTATCTTTCTTTGATCCTGGCACTTTCATATGCGAAGTGCGAACTCGTCCGGCTCATGTAAGCTGCTTTGCAATCGATCTTTGCCCACAAGTTTGGGAATCAAAGTTTAAAAACTTTGTGGCCCAATAAGCTCTATGCTCTAGCTCGACAGGCAAATGACATGGTTTCCGTAGACCATTTGATATGGAGATGTACCCATAGGAGTTTTATAGGCGGTCCTATAAGCCCATAATACATCATCCAACCGGACTCGAGTCCTTGCGATGACATTCACGAGTTTTCTCAGGATCTTTTAATGCTTTGGTTGCTACGTTCAACGACCACTAGTCATCGGATGATATGGTGTGCCTATCTTATGGCGAACACCATACTTTTCTAGAACTTTTCTAGAGGTCGATTGCAAAAATCGTCCCTTCCGTCACTAATCAAGGCTCTCGGACAACCAAATCTCACAAAAATGTTCTTCTTAAGGAACTTCATGACCCGTTTATGATCATTGTGAGGAGTAGCTCACGCCTCCACCCATTTGAAACATAATCTACACAGACTAAGATGTATTTGTTACCGCACGATGATGGGAATGGTCCCATAAAATCGATGCCCCATACATCAAAGACTTCGCACTCTAAGATGGGTTTCAAGGGCATGTCAAAACGCCTTGTCGAGTTCGGTTCTTTGACATCTATCATAAGCTTTACATAAGGCTTCGTATCCTTAAAGATCGTAGGCCAATAGAACCCGGTTTGGAAGATTTTAGCAGCGGTTTTCCAGGACCAAAGTGACCACTGTGGGTCCACTATGGCATTGCTCGATAATCTCACGTTGCTCGGATTCGAGAACGCATCTCCTAAGCAAACCATCTTTGCGGATCTTAAAGCAGATAAGGTTCATCCCAAACGAAATATTTCATATCAGAGAAGAACTTCTTCTTCTCTTGATAAGACATTTCAGGATCATGGTAACGGGCATGAAGGTAGTTCACAATGGAAGAGTACCATGGAACATCAGGAGGACGACCGTCTATCAACATAATGTTTTCTAGAGGAAAGTAAAGATCTATATCATCAGGATCACCCTTTTCCTCACTTAACATCCTAGAAACATGATCCTCCACTACGTTCTCACTGCCCTTTTTGTCCTTAATTTGAACGTCAAACTCTTGTAGGGTCAGTATCCAACGCAGTAGGCGCGGTTTAGCATCCTTTTTAGTCATCAGATACCGCAAAGCAGCGTGATCAGTCCACATGACCACTTGAGCACCTAGCAAGTAACTACGGAACTTGTCCATAGCAAACACTACGGCCAATAATTCCTTTTCGGTAGTCGTATAGTTAACTTGCGAAGGATTCAACGTGTGGCTGGCGTAATAGATAGGTGGAACTTTCCTTCGATCGCGTTGTCTAAGATCGCACTAACAAAGCATAGTTGGATGCATCGCACATAAGCTCAAAGGGCAAGTTCCAGTCTGGCGATATAAGGATTGGAGCGGATATTCTTGAGCTCCTTAAACGCGTGCTTGCAGTTGTCATCGAAATTGAACTCAACGTCTTCCTTTAGTAAGTAGAGCGGGGGCTTGGCGATCTTTGAAAAATCTAGATGAACCTCCTATAGAAACCGACATGTCCGAGGAACCCTCGACTTAGCGTACATTCTTAGGATAACTCATCTTCTCAATAGCTTCAACCTTGGCCCTATCTACTTCTATACCTTTGGCGGACACTTTGTGGCCAAGAACTATCCCCTCATAGACCATAAAATGGCACTTTTCCGAATTGAGTACTAAGTTCTTTTCCACACATCTAGATAACACCTGATCAAGATTATTGAGGCAGTCATCGAAGGATTGACCGAAGACCGAAAAATCGTCCATAAAAATCTCCATGCACTTTTCAACTAGCCCGTCAAAGATTGCCATCATACACCTTTGAAAGGTGGCGGGGCATTCTGAGGCCAAATGGCATCCGCTTTGAAGCGAATGTACCCATACGGGCGGTGAAAGTGGTCTTCTCTTGGTCAACAGGATCGATGGGTATCTGGAAATATCACGAATATCCATCCAGAGAAGCTTGATAGAATCGTGCCCCGCCAGGCGCTCAAGCATCCGGTCAATGAATGGAAGGGAAAGTGGTCCTTCGTGGTTACTTCATTGAGTTTTCTATAATCAATGCATACCCTATAACCAGTGACCGATCTCAGAGCTATTTCTTCTCCTTTTCATTCTTCTCAATTGTAATTCCACCCTTCTTGGGAACTACTTGAGTCGGGAAACCCATTCACTATCAGCTATAGCATAAATGATACCCATATCTAGAAGCTTAATGATCTCCTTCTTGACTACCTCTTGCATGTGAGGGTTGAGCCTTCTTTGGGGCTGTCTTACACATTTGGCTCCCTCACTAGTCTTTATCTTGTGCATACAGATGTCGGGAGATATTCCTTTGATATCTCCCACTTGCCAACCAAAGGCTTTCTCATTTTTACGCAAGCGTTTAACAATTTAAGCTCTTCTATTCGAGATAGCTTGGCGAGAGATGATCAAAGGAAGCTTGTCACCCTCTCTTAAAAACACATACTTAAGATGTTTAGGCAACGGCTTCAGTACCAAATCTACGGGAGGATCCTCTAGACTTGATTTAAGATCGCCACTCGTCAACTCAACATCGCTGAGCTTACTTAGTGGTCCTACTACCAAGGCTTCTTCTCTTAGCTCATCCTCAAAATCAGCTGCTAATTGGTCTAGATTGACCACACCATGACTATTCAGCTTATCAATTAGGCGCTCATATTCGATTCTACTGACCATGACTTGCTTATCCATGAAGTCATCGAAATCATCGAGAAGTCTCTCAACGGAAAAGCCGGTTGGAGCTCCGGAAGGTACATTGATAGATTTTGAAACACTATAGCTCACCTCCTGGTCACCAACTCGAATGGTCACATGCCCACCATCACAATCGATGAGGGCTCTAGCTGTAGATAGAAAAGGCCTTCCAAGAATTAAAGGGACATTTTCACTTTTCTCAATATCTAAGGCGTACCAGTCAACTGGAAAGGTAAACCTATCTATTTGAACTAATACGTCCTTTAAGATCCCTAAATCTTTCTTAGAAGATCTATCAGCGAACTGCAAATTCATGGTCGTGGGTTCTAGAAGACTTTGTAAACCAAGTTCTTGCACCTGAGACAATGGCATCAAGGCGATAGATGCACCAGTCACATAAGGAATTTGGGAAGACTAGGCCTCCCATACGCAATGTGAGCACAAATTTACTGGGTCACTCCTCTTGATTGGTAAGTCTTGATAATTGACCATAGAACACTCCTTACCATTTGCGCTTGATCCATTTACGCTAACTTCTTCTTGGAAGATACAACATCCTTGATGAACTTTGTATACTTAGGCATCTCTACCAAGACCTCGGATAATGGCAGATTTACAGAGTAGTTTTTGAAGGTTTAGCACCTTCTCATACTTTTTGTCTTCAACCAATGGAATGTTGCTCTTCCTTGGTGGAAGCGGAAGCTTCTTTAGATCACTCTCGAAAAGACTTTCTTTGAGGATGTCTTTGATAGCTTTGTCTTCCAAATCTTTCCACCGAACCGTCTTCTCATTCTTTTGATTAGTCGGGGATCACCCACGACTTTCACTTGAATCCTCATTCCTCGGGATCACCACCGAGGGCTTCCAACCTTTCCACCTATCGAGGATCACCACCACGATTTTCAACTTCTACACCTCTCGGGATCACCACTGAGTACTTGCTCTGACCAAGGGGATGATGGGTGCTCAACTTCCCCTCCTCGCCTTATCAATGGCGCGGGAGGGCTAGTGGTTTCCTGGAAGCCAGGGGACCACTCGGTTGAGTGCCACTTCAGTAAACTCATCGCATCTTGGCCTCCTCTTGTCCATAATGCATTGTCGGTGCGAGGTCGATTACATTGGTTCTTTGCTTAAATCGGCTGAGAAACATGACCGCCCTTAGGATTTTTTCGGTAAAGGTCGGGCGAGATGCCCGGGGGTCTTGATGCTAATTGCTCACCCATTGCCTATCTGTCTCTCAAGATTCTTATTCGTACTCATTAGAGTGAATATTCTTGTTTTGCTCTTCTTTGAATGAGTTCCATTCGACCTTAAGATCATTCGAATTCGAGGACCTTGAGAGTCTTTGGAAGTTTGAAGAAAGTATGGTGGTTGGGCTGATTTTGAAAATTAGAATTGGAATTAGAAGGCCAATCTCGATTGAACCTTTGTGTTTGATTGGAAAAATTAGAGTTTTGGTTTTGAAGCGAGAACCGGGGTTCTATTGAAATTTGAATTCGAATTAAAACTCAATCGGATTAAAAGCGGAAGCTTGATTGAACCCTTAGTTACGGAATTGATCTCGGCGGATGGTTGATTAAATCTTTGGTTGTTACGGCCATAACGCATTTACTTGAAAGATCTCGCCCATTCATAGGACGAATGCGGAAGTATGCCCCATATTATCGCAGATTTTGGCATTGGACTGAGTGTCTTGTCCATCATCATGGATGATATTGACTTGGTATGAAGAATTGGGGTTTAATTGACATTGGCCATTTACATGACGGTCGGCAAAGCAAGATTCGCAATACTGAACACGAGGTTCTGCGGAAGCGAAAGAGTCGATTAATAGGATTCGGAGTTTGAGGATTGGCCATCTCGCCTCTGCGGCATGGCAATCGGACTTTGAACATTTACTTCCTCCACCTTAGGAGGAGGAGGAGCTTGAATTGCACGATAGGATGGGGCGTAATTGTACTTGGCAATGTCCTCGAACAATGCCCACCCCTCGTCAGGCGTTTTCTTCAAAACGCCCCACCGGATGAACTATTGACCATGCCTTGGTGAGCTCGGTCAATCCGCTTAAAGAAGGTAATGACTAGCCTCTCCAAAGGCAAGCCATGATGGGGACACCTTCTAAGAAGAGATTTAAACCTTTTCCAGGCCTCGAAAAATGATTCATTTTCCTTACGAGAGAATGTGAAAATTTCATTTAAGCCTTTGGGCCGTCTTAGAGGGTGGAAAATATTGACTCAAGAACTCCTCTCGAGTCCGGCCCATGTAGTGATGGATTCGGGAGGAAGAGAGTGATACCATTCCTTCGCCTCCCCTCTTAAGGAAAAAGGGAAAAGTATGAGCTTGATAGCATCCTCACTTACACCTTGGATGCGGGTAGTACCGCATATCTCTAAGAACGTGTGTAAGTGGGTATGCGGATTCTCTGATTGGTAGCCATAAAAATTGATGCATCTTTGCATCATCCGGATAAGCCCCGGCTTGAGCTTGAAAGTTTGAGCGATAATGGCGGGCAAGACTATAGCCGGGTTGGCGGTGGATCGCACCAGGCATGGCGTAATCTCGCCAACGTCACGTCGATCCTCTGCCGCCATTATTACTATTTCTTCGATCTCTTTTATCAACTTTTCGTTCAATTTCTTGGTGGTGAACTTCCTTCGTCGAAGCGGTCGGTAAAACGAAGTTTCCGCCTATTGGGTCGGACTATGGTCCGCTCGAGGTCAGGTGAAAAGAGTAATGGCCCTTTCTGACTTCGAGTTTGCATAAACCGAAACCCAACTCAATTGAACAAAACCTATAAACTACAAAATTAAAAACCCAAACTACGAAAAGGAAACCTAAGAATCTATCTAAAAGATTAAAAAAAACTAGAACTATTATCAAGACCTAGGAAAAAGAAAGAGAAGAGACCGAGAGAGGCAGACGGACGGGCGTCCAAAAATATGAACGAGCGTCTGCCTGGTTTTCAAGATGGACGGGCGTTCAAAATATGAACGCTCGTCCGATTTTTCAGAATTCCTTTGGACGGGCGTCCAGATGTATGAACGCTCGTCTGCAGGTCAGAAATTGATACAGGATTGAAATTTTTACAGTGGACGGGCGTTCATAGGTATGGACGCTCGTTCATATGCAAAATTTTCCAGAAAAAGAACAGAAACGATTTCAGAACAGAGAGAAAAGTAAAGAAAACAGAGCAGGAAAAACAGGGAGAAAAAAAAAACTAATCACAAAACAGAAACTTTAACCCTAATCCAAAACACTAATATCCTAACTACTTAAAGGTTAATCCTCCTAGAAATCGACCTAAAAACAGGGATTAAAACGCAGAAAACAGAAAAAAAAAAAAGAAAAACTGAACTAACACAGAAAAACGAAAACAAACAAAAACAAAAACTAGGCAAACCGTCCGGTTCCCCGACAACGGCGCCAAAAACTTGTCCCGGATTTATCTAATGCGAATAAACAAGTAATAAATATTTATAAACCGGTTAACCTCAAGTATAAGGATCGTAGTATGGAGGCTATGCCGGGTCGATCTTTACGGGAACTAGGCGAATGTTAACCCTAGCTTTTGTTTTTAACTAACTATTGTCACGATTACTAACCTAACGAATAACTAACTAAACAAATATGCAGAAAATAACTAGACAGAGGAGATTAATCCAATGCTAGGAGAGATTGAAAGCGATAAAAATAAACTAAAAGTGCAGGAAAATAAATTAACTAATCTAAACTAAGCTATGAGGATTGTAAATCAAGTTTATAAAAGACAAGCGAGGATTGATCCACCTATCAACATGCATTGATCTATTATCTCGATTTTACGTGGTATTTACTTAGGTTGTGATTCACCTTACCTAAACATGAACTCCTAATTCCTTGGGCAATCCATCTATTAACCTAGTATCTTCCAATACTAAATTAACACGTTAAAAAGATCAAAGGTGTCAACTTTTACGTTAGCGATCTAGTTTTTAGACTTACTAACTTCCGTTAATGTAAATCTAATGAACTATTCTTATCTATGGTGATCTATGCTATTCAAGATTTCCATCAAACAATAACATATCAAGCATACAACATATCTTCCAATATAATTGCGTTAAAACAAGAATATGCATAGATAAGAAACAACCGTAGTAAATACTCACAGTGAAAGTCGAAATAAATAGATCAATTCAATGCTGATGGCTTCACAATTTCGTTTGAAGGAGGTTCTAGCCTCTGGAGCATCCCAAACAACCTAAAAGCGAGAAAAATAACATAAAACTAGCCTACTTTGATCGAATTTAAAGTTGCATAAAACTGGAAATAAAAAGTGTAAAATCGCAGCCAAAGCCGCCCCTAGAAATTTAGGGTTCGAAGTCCGTATTATGGATGTGAAACACGCTGCTATTTATAGAAATCAGAGGCGGTGGCAGTAAGTCGGCAATCCGGACGCTCGTCCACTCTTCCGGACGCCCGTCCATAATGCTTGGACGCCAAGTGACCGCTCGTCCATCAAGCGTCTGAAGACTCTGTATTGAAATCGACCCTCCGAACGCTCGTTTGATTTTGTGAACGCCCGTTCAGGTTGAGTCTAATGCGATTTTCACATGTTTATCTCTTTTTCCTCTTCCACTTGATCATTATCTCTTTCTTTAAAACACTTAGCTCGAATTTTAATCCTTTTGATCATCATTTGAGCACAATAATCATACCTATAACACATGAAAAACATCGCAAACTGTAATAATATTCAAATAATCATAATTTAACCATGAAATCACATAAATATATTGATATTGCGATTAAGCCGTCAAAAATACCGTTTGCTCAATATTTTAATATAAAGACCATTTATTATGCAAATTATACAATATAGAGGGAAAAACATCGTAAAATATATCCTTATAATTCATAGATTTTCACCCTTAACAGGTGGCATCCGAAAACAATCACCTTCCACTTGCCATTCGGTGAGATGACGATCACACTAGATGACGTCCGATAAATCACAGGCTTACCGGTTGCAGGAAAGACCGTGAACTTTGAAGTTGACAAAGTTGAAAACCCAGTTTCATTTGTTCACGACTTGTTAGGGATTGGTGTAGGACAAGTGTTAGATGAGTTAGGACATATTGGTGAACTACGGGTGTCCAAAAGCTGGCTGAAAAACAACCTTGTGGGTAAATGCGATGGACGAAATAATGAGGGTGAGGGATCCAGTACCTGTCAGACTGCACCGATCATTTCTGTGGATCAAGCCATGTGCGGATATTTGTTGTACATGCTTGAATGTACATTGATTCAAGACCACGGTGTAGATAAGATAAACATAGCTTACCTTGATTTTCTATGGGATCTAGATAAGGTTGGTAAGTGGGCTGGAGGTGCTGTTGCACTGGCAAATCTTTACCGGCAACTATCGAAGGCTTATAGGACCAATACTGTTAGAGTCTCTGGATACCTGACATTGCTAGAGGTAACACTTGATATTTAAATGGTTTTTTGTGTTTAGTGTGTATGTTTAAACTCTGACACGACTGTTTTGTAATATGTTTTTTATAGGCATGGGTGTACGAACACTTCCCAACATTGCGACCTCCGACGAACAATAACTTCAATGTATGTGAACAATAACTTCAATTACACCAAATATAACATATATGAACATCAAAAGTATCAAATATTATTAGCATACTCAACAAAATGGTCATAATTCATCAACGTAGCTCAAAATACATCAAAGTAGCTCAAAAGTATGATCTAAAAGTATTAGAAAGTAGATCATTGTGCATCTACAAAATGAGTTGAAATAAAAGGTATCTTTAGGCATTGGACAAATCAATATGATTCCCATCCATGGATCATTGACCACATCATGCCATAAACTGGTCATATGCTGATATTTCTCATACCATTCATTTGCTTCCAACGTCCGAACGTTATGCCAAACCACGTTCACCCTAGGTAGTGGACAAGTATCTTTCATAAGCAAACGAACAAAATGGTTACCATTGCACAAACACATCCATTTATGGTTAGGTGGCCAAACCGAAGGTTTTTTCTTAATTGGGAGGAAAGTTTGGTTTCCGTGTGATGTAGACAATATGCTTAGGGACACACCATATGTTAGGAAATCAACGCGGGAACGCAGCGGAATTCAAAATTTTGATTTCCTTTTTCCTAAGATCGACTTCGTTTAATAAACAAGCATAAAAGAAGTAGACAAAAGAATACCTTGGTTGATCCAATTGGATCGACGCTTTGTCTACGGTTGTAGTTTCTGCACGAAGCCGCCCAAGTGTTCGGCCTCTACTGGTGATCCACACGAACACCTCGCCGGAATCCCATCATGGATTGCTACATGAAAAACTCGGTTGCTAGACCGACTTTTTCTCTCTCATAAATCTTTCTCTAAGAAGCTCTTTATTTTTCACAAAAAACTATTAGTCTCTTAGAATTGCGATGTATAAAAGAGCTAGCCAAGCCTCCCTTTTATAAGGTGACCTGCGCCCCTATGTAATCCCAATCTGATTGGTCTTAGTAGATTGGGAAGAAAATAAAATTTCCTAATAAAATAAGGAAAATACATTTGATTGATTTATCTCATTTAATTTAATATCATATATTAAATATTTCCATTATATTATCAATATCTTATATTGACTATATTTATTTTGTTACCATAAATCTATTTTTCTAAAATCAATTAATATCCAATATTAATATATGGTAATCACATTAATTAAATTGCACAATCCAAGTGTATCTTAATATACTAAAAGTGGCGCCCCATATGCCAACAAGTTGGCATCCGGAATATTCTTTAAATAATATAATGTTATGATTAATTAATTTGTGAAATACATGTGTATCAATAACCCACATATAAATTTCGACTTATATGTATCTATATACATATTTAATTAACCAACATAATTAATATCTTGTATTATATTTATTCATAATAAATAAATATCACCATATTAATTTACCACTATAACATTTATAGTATGAGACAAATTCTTTCTTTATTTGGTTATCAACCATAACCACATTTTAATCCGACTTGATGTTCATATGTGTGTGACCCGATACGCTATATGTTGGCCGTAGACACAAAGTACAAATTACGAAAATGCCCGTCATGCCTAACGATCACATAGCGTCTAGCAACACACCGTGACCCTCAATCATCGGAAGAGTCAAATACAATGACTACTACCTTTCATGTGAAACAGTTACCATGTAAATAGAATCCTATCACTGTAATAATATCCATACGGTCGTTCATTGAGTGTCAAACATCAACGACCGTATCTTATAATATGGATATCATACTCTCTCGAAGTAACTCATTTACTTCCACTTTGCAAAGATTCACGATAGTAAGACGTTCCTTATAAGAAGGCCCTTTCGGATATTCACCCCTACTGATAGGGTATGCGATTTCCGGACGACCAAACATGTATACTCTGTGGCTAGGGGAAACCTCATAGTGTCAAAGCATGACAATCCACACCGTAATGCCATGAAGACTCCGGTCTTAGGATAATTACACAACCACCACATAGTGTGACACTTAACAGTGTAAGTGGGTCAGTCTAATGTATGCATTCTCTAATACACGTCCACATACAGTCCAATTGTCTCTACATTTCGATAGACGAGATCTATCCATGCCCTTAAAGACAGAAGACATCTAATGCGTGCTAGCCTGTTTGTACTATCAATGCCCTGTTTAATAGTACATAATCCTAGAGTCATTTAAGTATCAAACTTATTAAAGTGATTAGAGATCTCATCAACCATAATCGCCTATCATGGTTTCTCTATCACAGTTTAATACTAAGGACGCTATCATATAACAATTCATAATTGGTTCTTTAAAAGAACAAATATACGACAACAGAAAAGCCATTTAATATATATGTATAAACATAAAGAAATAGTAGAAATGATACGACATGGTCGGATCCGGTCCAAACCGATTGGGTTTAGGACACTATTTCAACACCATATACGTTGGACACAGCCCAACCAATGAAACTGTCGTAATACTTGTCCACTCCGTACCCTCCATCTTCATGATCAACTAAGGACATGCATTTGTTGTAGACATATTCTTTTCCATCAAATATGGCCATATAATGATCCTTGTTTGCCATCAATTCATGTTGCAACGCTTTTCTCACCTCTGTCCAAGCACTCTCTTCAAGCCCTATTCCGTGTGCTATTACTCTAAAGCCGAAATTTCCATCCGGAGCTACATTAACCATTGATGAAATGTGCTCACGAACATTTGGTAGAAAATATTTAAGATACCTGTCTATGTATCCAATAGTGGAACATATAGCCATTGAAACCTTTGCACATTTGGATGGTGCCCGAGTACTTGGAGATTTTTCTTTTTGGCAGAAGAAACACCTTGAGATGAATGTGGAGTTGGGGTAACACTCGATAATTTTTGCTCAATTCGTTCAACCAACCTCATCTCCCTCTTAGTTGAGTCGTTCTCCACCAACTTCCCATTGTTTCCGGATCCCTTAGGCCGGCCACAAATTGACGTTTTCGTTTTGGGCTCTTGCAACACCGTATTAATAGGTTGACAAATGTCCGTATCTTCATTATCAACCTCTGTCTCTCCCACACTTCTGCCATCTTCAGTTTTTCTTCTAAGGCACGCAAAACTGGCACGTAGTCTAAATCCGATTCTTTTGGAGGTGGCCCTTTGATATCTAGGGTCTTTTAATGAGCATTGATCGATGATAGAGGGATGCATCCGGGCTTCTTCTTAAGCCTTGCCATCTCATGTCTACATGGAAATCCGTGTGTCTTTCTAATAGTACATCCACACTCCTTATTCAACGCATTGCTATCATCGGTTTTTTTCAACTCATCATACAACAAGTCCAATGCGTGTATAGATACATGATGTTTAAGATCTTTAAAAAACGGCTCATCTTTGAATTTTTTAGGCTTCATGAAAAGAGATAACTCAAAGGATTTTTTTCGATGTTTTTTATCTCTTGAGGAATCAAGCAAAGACCGGCTTCCCACTCCGCAACCAAGTCCCCAAGTCCGGTTTTTAGCCAATTTTTAAACACTGAATGAATTCCCCCAACTCTCAAGGTTGATGTGTTTCCTAGATGAAACACAGAGTTCGTCCATGCCGAGACGAATGTCTCCTTGTGTGCGTTCAACCATGTAGATGAAACGTAACTCATGGCATCTTCACTAAAAGTCTTATCACACTCTTCCAGTCGCTCATTCAACTCTTCTTCTGAGTTTGCTTTAACAACCTCTGTCCATGCTATCATTAAATCCTGCCAACCTTCACTCGTAGTCTTCATCTTCAAAATCGACACAAGACCTTTCTCAATAGGCTATTGATATAACAAGTTCTTTGCTTTTGGAAATACCACCCGTACTGCGTTCATTAAAGCTTCTTCCCAATCTGCCACGATACAACATATTCGCTCGATTTGGTCTCCAATTGCTTGGCAAAGCTATTCAAAGCCAATGTGTAATTGTCTTCCCCCTCCAAACATAGCAGTACAAATCCAACGGAAAATGACATGTCCGTTGACGTAACGCCAGCAATCTTCAAAAGGTGCATCTTGTACTTGTTTGTCTTGTAGGTACAATCTATAAGCATGACAGAAGGAAAGCACCTTGCAAGGGACAAGCTTTCGTTAAAGGCCCAAATACATCCTGCGCTACGTTTCGTTCATCATGCCTACAATGAACGCAGGATGTGGTATTATCCGCCAAATTGTAAACCTCTTGCATCACTGTCCGACCTTCTCATTCTTTCTTCCTTATCTTAGAATTAATTTTATAGATCGTCTTTTGTGACGTACAATTTTTCCCATCTTTATCTCTTAACATCCGTAGTATGTTTCTAGGCAAAATGTTGTTTCAAGTCATTGTTGCAACAGCATCAACATGTTCTTTATCAATCCGACCAAGGCATGCATGACCCTCATCATACTTGAATGATTTGTGGTTATGTATACCATTCAAGACTTTTATGGTTCACACCTCCCTAAACTTATCCTTCTTGATTTTCAATACAAATGGACATCAACATTTCCTTGTAGACGATTCCCTTGGCTTATTCTTTCCGGTAGTGCCAACTTTTTTCTCGTACTTTCCTCCTTTGCAATGATCCCTTGGCAATCCACCCTTCTCACATTGGAATGTGATGAACGGTGTCCACTTTCCGGTCATGTTAGATCTCATTTTCACAATGACGACACCATTTGCTCTTGCCAATGCCTTGAGGTGTTTTGTGATGGATTCATGCGAATCAAATACATGTGAACAATATATATATGTAATGCATACAACATCAATTTTAAAATGCACAAACATTGAAATAGTATAACTTTTAAGTACATACTTGATCAGTTGTAAAAACTGAAGACATATCGGTCGATAACACTTCAGGTGTGTCACCTCTCAAGGCAAGCGTGGTATCTTCAAGATTATTAAGATGTTCTTGATCCTCATCGATTATTTCATCAGCCCAATGCTACAAAAACGTACATTTTTATTAGCTACAGTCAGAGTCAATCGGGATTAGGGCTGTAAATGAACGTCAGTATTCGATTCGATTCGTATTATTCGCTCGAAAAAGCTCGATTCGAGTTCGATTCGAACCTTGAACGTCGAGCGAGCGTTAGGTATTTGATATTCGATCTATCGAGCGAACCGTATCGAACACGCTCGCTCGAACTATTGTATATTTAAAAAAAAACTATATATATAAGGTTGAACATGTTGAACCGTTCGAACATGTTCGAACATGTCGAACATGTTCGAACTTTCGAACCCGAGCGAACCTTGCTAAACTAAGGTTCGATCAGTTCGAGCCGAGCCGAACCTTAGGTTGAACCTTTCGAGCGAACTCGAACCCTGCACATGTTCGGTAGGGTTCGGCTCGTTTACAGCCCTAATCGGGATAAGCATAACATGATAACATATTCACTTAATGTTTTCTTACCTTAAAATACTCGTCATCTTCGTCTTATACTGGCCCCACATTATTGCTCTTGTCATTATTTGTTTCATCACATTGTTTCTACATATGATATATTAAAGAAAACAATTAAATGGTAGTTCAATAAACATGAATGCAAAAGTGTTTTTAAAAATACACAAAATGTCAACACATGTGACGTTTCCATTGCTAAATGAACGTCATTACCATTGACGTTCAGAATGAACTGGGGATCAGTCACTCACTGAACCAAACATCAGCCATGCTGGCGTTACGTGCAACAATGCAACGTCACCCACACCGGCGTTGATTTCGCTACGAGCGTCATATCCACACAAGCGTTCAGACATTACAAGTCTGTTACGGATTACATTGTAAACGTTAGTGTGAGGGACGTTTATAAGGCCATACGGGCGTCGGTCAGGCTGACGTTCCTAGCTTTTGGCGGGGACGCTCTAGAACGTAACTGAACGCCGGTAAATGCCCTAGGACGATCAAAAACAAAAAAAACCAAAATTTCTTCCACCAATGAATGTCTACCATGGTAATATGCATGTAGGAGGCTTACCCATTCACTTAACTCACACATTAAACATCAAAAAAAGATTTTTAGACTAAGAAATTGCCACATTTGAGGCTTCCATCTCCTTCTCCACTTGGCTAGAAAATGGTATGTCTTCAAGTGAGATTTCTATATCTTCTTCATTGCAATGTGTGTGTTGATTGATTTGAGTTGATTCAAGATGATGATCTTTAAAATTTGTATTTGATGAAGATGAAGGTTCCATGGTTTTTGTTCATGTGGAGGTGATGAAGTGAGGAAGAAGATGAAGTGAGGTGGTGAAAGAAGATGAAGTGGTGGTGGTGGAAGAAGATGGGTTTATTTTTTGGTGATTAAGGAGGGGTAGTATTTGTATGTTTAATGTTTTTTCAGTTTTGATTAGGTTAATGGATTAGATTAATAGAAGGATAATATTGTATGATTAATTTATTTAGAGGACTAGTTAGCATTTTATAAAAAATGTGGTGTAATAAGTAGTTTTATTATTATTTTTGTGGTGTGTGAATTAAGAAATTAATAAAAATATTCATGTGGTGCCGATAGTATGTTTTTGTGGTGCCGGAAGGAATGTGGTGCCGAAATTAAAAAGGGGTGTGTCGATAGAACCCTCTATATATATATATATATATATATATATATATATATATATATATACTACCTCCGTCCAAAAACGTAAGTCTATTTAGTTTTTTTTGTTTTGTCCTATAATATAAATCCATTTACATAACCAATGAAGCGTTTATTATATTTTCTACTTTTACCTCTCATTTATTATTTACCCATCCACTTTTCTCTTATTTGCATTAATAACAGTCAAATGTCATTTCAGATTTTTTTATCAAAATTAATGACACATAACCAATTTAACCAACTTTTTAAATCTGTGTCAAAAACCCAAATAAACTTACCATTTGGGACGGAAGTATATATGTTATAAAATATGTGATATATGTGGATATTTAATAAGGGTATACATAATCTTATTTGATGTGTAAGTTAAGGATCTCAAAAGTCCTACATTAATAATTTCATTCATTGTAGCTATTAGTATTGTAAAACCCTCATTTCTTTGTAAAGTTATTCTAGTTCATTCGAAATTTCTTTTCCATTTTTTTTTTTAGCTTTTCTTTTCCTCCAAGTTTTTCGAAAACGACCTAAGCCCTGAAAAATCTATAAAAAGACTTTAAGGAGCCCTAGACTTCATCAAAATCACATTTTCGAAGTTTTGGGGTGAGTTGGCTAGCTGAACCGAGCACCACCATAGTAAAGTGGCCTGACTATGCCCTAGACGTGTCCAGACTTGCCCCAGACATGTCCCAGAGTGTCCAGGACGAGTCCCAGACATCCTAGGACATGCCCATGTCTCTTCTGGCACACTGAACCGAGCAGTGCTCTCGGTTCGGAGGCCCAGTTTTGGTGCCCAGGATGCTTCCGACCTTGTTCATGACGTGTCTACAGACCAGAGACTCGGTTTCAAGGCAGATCCTGATTCAGAAGTAGTTTTGGATCATGTTTCTTCTTAAAAAGGCAATTATCGTAGTCCCTCGTTAATTCTATGTTCGATCTTGTTAACTTGAGGTTCTTGGATTTGAGATTAGGGTTTTGGCGTTTTGTAGGTTCGCGTATGTTTTGGAAGTAAGTTGTTGTTCGGTTCGTAGTTCGGCTCATCTTTAAGGTAATGACTTCTTCTTATCAAAAGGTTTCATCTTTAAGTTTAAAGATTATGTTTTGAGTTGATTTGAATATTGTTTTAATGCAACTGCACGAAACCAGACATAATTACGTGTTTCTAGGTATTTGCCAAACTGTGTTTTCATAATGTTATTCTATTTCTGGTTATTTCTATAACTAGTTATGTGCTTTTTGTTATGAATAGTGGGGATAAGATGATAGTTCGGTTGTTATGGTCTTTGTACGTTCTCATAGGTTAGACATGAATTTACGTGCTTTATGTGCTCCTACGTGTTTATGATTAGTGACCTTGCGACGTACTGTATGGAGTACCATAGATTTTAAGTCCCGTGTTGGAGGTATGACTAACTATGCTAATCCAAGTCATTCTCGAGGCGGCGGTCCCTAAGTCCCACGATTGGAGGTGTTTTAGGCATATTTAGCCGTGTTTCACCAAGTCCATATGCTAAGTCCCGTGGGTTCAAAGTCCCATGAAGACCCGTCGGTTTTAAGTCCCATGAGTAAGACAGAATAGAGACATGTTAAGTAAGTAAGAGACATAGCCAAGATAGTCAAGACACGGACATGCTATGATTAGTAGATAAGTAAAGTATGGGTTGGTAGATGACTTACATAAGTTTGATTAGTTGAACACGAACATAGTAAGTAAGTAATTAATTAATGAAACAAACATGTATGCGTGCAAGATGAACTGAATGTAGTTAATATGCATTTTTCTTTGCATTGTTCAAGTTGGATACAAGCTACGTTCCTAAAAGTGGTTTTCTTATGTTTCAAGTTATGCTTTCAACTGTTTTGTAACTAGATAAGTAGATTCATGTCGTGTCTCCCGGCAATCGACATACATGGATCTCCTTTCGATATTCATTCTCCCATCGAGCATTTGGCGGTGCTCACTCCTTTATTTGGAATAAGAAGGTTGCGGTACATGTCAATTTGACGACGTGCTTGGAGTGTTGGCTTAGGATGGAGCAATAGAGTTGTTTATGTTTTAGTTCCCTTTTATAGTTGTACATTCTTTTCAGACAATTGAGTTGTAATGGATAATAGATTTTGCATTCAGTTGTTTATCATTTCGTTTGACAGCAGTTGTAGTTCTGGTTGAGTTTGTTGTATGGAAGACCCTGAGGGTCTATCTTCCCGAGTCTTTAGCGCCTTTCTTCCGCGCGAATCTTTTATTACTCTGATGCGACACGAGGCTTACGTGAGATTTAGGGTTTACTCTAAATGTCACGTGTCAAACGTTCTATGTCCGGATAAAGACTCGGTATCCAGGACAGGGGCGTTACAAGTATCATGTAAGTTACAAATATTTTTGAAATTCATGGTTTAAATGTAATAGGAAGATGATTCAGTACTTCTTTTCTAGCTATATATATATATATATATATATATATATATATATATATATATATATATATATATATATCCTCTTATGAAGTTATGTATGAAATGAAGTAATAAGATACATTTTTCTTCTTTTGTCCATATCTTTTGTCTTGTTCATTTGGTGTTATTATACCAATTATTTTATAACGCATTATCAGCACGAGACTCTATCAATGATGAATCAAACGGCTTGACATTTGATTGAGAAATCTTATGGAGTTTTTAGAAAAAAAAAATGAATGCCTAAAGATCAACAATGAAGATTTCAAAGAAGGGATGTATAATGTATTATTTTAATTGAATTCTATTTTTGCTTATAGCTTCGTGATGTTGATTGCATACCAATTGTTTCATTAGTGTTGTCTTGGTTGATAATATAGTGCTTATGAATGTTTTGTTGTAGCACGAGTCTCTCTGCCGGTTACACCTTGGATTGCTTATAAGATGTAAGATGACTTATATTTTGAGACGGATATAGTATTTACAGTAATGAGATTCAAAGGCTATTCTAGATTTTTAACATTAAAATTATTGACGTTTAACCACTTTTTAATTCCGTGTGAAAAGTCTGTTATACCCCATGTATAATTAAAATAAATAAAACGAATAAAATCAACAACAATTTTATTGATCTTGATAAACAATAACAAAGAAGTACAGAAAGAAAAATAAAGGATATTGACGATCCGAGGCGAGACGAACTCGCCCTTAAGACAAATTTGCCCGGTATGTACCCGTTTTAAAACAATTGTCTCAAGGAATTCTCAGATTACCTTCGAGAATAAGTGATCGCAAACTCGAACAACGACGAACTCCTACAAAGGCTTGAAACTCTTCACTTGATGCAAGAACGGTATGATGCGAAGAATGTATGTATGTATGCAGCACGGTGTTGTATTTACGTATCGTGTTTTTTTCTTCCCATTCATGTAGCTCGTTTATATAGCAGAGGACATGGAAAAAAGCGATGGAAATGAACGACCTCATTTCGAATTGAATGTCATAAATATCAGCATTATGTTGGAACTTGGAAAGCTAAAAGCCTCAGCTTTAATCACGACTTAAAGTTGGATAGGAACATGATCAGTCTCACTCTCAGATGAGCCTCACTCAACAACCTTGATTGGGCAAACAGATGAAAAATAAATTAACAGATTGCAATGCAAAACTCATTGTGAACCTTCAAATCGAAATTTGCATTCGGTACGCTACGCAGGACACGCGGGCATGCACAAGCCAAGGGTAAATCCGATTGGATTTGCACCCCTGCGCCAGCGTAGAGAGCGGTGTATAATGTTGGTTTCTTATTCCAACTACACTAAAACAATATCATATAAATATTGCTTCTTTTTCCTTCTTCCAACCAATGTGGGAGAAAAGTTTCTTCCCATTTTCCTTTTCATAACACACACTTAAGCCCAATAGGCCCAATATGACATATCATCAATTTTCCAACAAACCGACTTTAAGCGTTAATTTCTCATTCACTCGTTATCCGAATTGAATGATTCCAAATCCTGAATTCATCTACGACTCACGTAGTTTTCAGAATTAATAAAACATTACATATATTCTATACAAGAATATATCCGAAATACGTTTACAAAGTCACTGAATAAAATGATTATAAAATCATTTTTAATTCATTTTTAATTCAATTCCACATTTTCTCCAATTTTCTCCCACATGAATGGAAATTAATGCAGATGCAGACTCTGAAGAGATTCTGGTAGAAAAATATTGCATCAGGAGAGGTAGCTTCTGGCTTTGAACCTGCCTTAGTGAAATACTATCGGATTTACTCGGCTAATCAGTGAACTTAAGTCTTGAACTGTTCAGCCTTTAGTGTAAAACCAGACAATAGTACTCACACAATATTTCCCTTAACATTGTACTTGGTTCTCATGACTGGATTCGTTTGGCCTGAATCACACTGGTTTGAAAGTGCGTTAGAGAATTCTAGCCTCTAAACTCTCTTTGAAGCGGCCCACACCGCACTTACATAGGTGACCTCCTATCAAGAGTATTCTCGCATACCCACTCGAATTTAATCAAGTTATAGGAATCATTAAAAGTTTTCACTTATCCTTCACACTTACGGCGGACAACACTTTTATTCACAAAATGGGTAAGTGTTCATCAATGACTTCATAACTTAGTTGTCCCTTTGAACCATGATCTTGGGATCTCGGAGTCAACATGGTAGGGTTACCATTCTGAAGCTTATCTTTCAATAGGCTTGATCCCATTCGAGTGTCAAAACCGACATTTGATCTCTAGGTAAGCCTTTTGTAAGCGGATCCGCAAGATTTTCCTTCGACTTTATATACTCGATGGAAATCACACCGGTAGAGATCAATTGTTTAACGGTGTTATGTAGTCGGCGTATGTGTCTAGACTTACCATTATACACATCTTGTTTGTGCACGGTGTATAGCCGATTGACTATCACTATGGATCGATAGGAGCAATCGGCTTAGTCCAACATGGAATGTCCTCTCAGGAAGTTTGAAGACACTCGCTTCTTCACCGACTTTGTCTAATGCAATAAACTCGGCCTCATAGTGGAGCGAGATATGCACGTCACGCTTAGTGGACTTCCAGGACACCGCAGCACCACCAATCATGAAAACATATCCAGTTGTGGATTTGGATTCTTTTGAATCAGAAATCCAATTTGCATCACAGTAACCTTCTAATACTGCTGGATATCTTGTGTAGCATAATCCCAGGTTTATTGTATATTTCAAGTACTTTAGTACTCTAATGAGAGCTTTCCAATGATCCTCACTAGGATTACTTGTAAACCTGCTCAGTTTATTCACAGCACATGCAATATCCGGTCTAGTACAATTCGCTATGTACATTAAACAACCTATAATCTGAGAATATTTTAACTGAGAC
This sequence comes from Gentiana macrophylla, assembly GCA_026214975.1. Taxonomy (NCBI): domain Eukaryota; kingdom Viridiplantae; phylum Streptophyta; class Magnoliopsida; order Gentianales; family Gentianaceae; genus Gentiana; species Gentiana macrophylla. Next base: position 110,263,844 of record CM047805.1, read on the forward strand.
ACAGGGTCACCTTTATTTTTGACTAAGTGAAGACTTAAGTCAATAGGTGTTTTCACAAGACTTTCATCATAGACATTGAATCTCCTCAAGACAGATTCAATATAGTGAGACTGTGATAACACTAGTCCCTCAGATAGTCTGTAGATTTTAATCCCCAAAATTACATCTGCCAGTCCTAAATCTTTCATATCAAAGTTACGTGTCAGCATCTTTTTGGTATTCATGATGATATTATGGGTACTCCCCATAATCAGCATATCATCAACATATAAACACACTAACACATAAGCATTAGTTGTATGTTTGATGTAGACGCATTTGTCACACTCGTTAATCTTGAACCCATTCGATAGCATCGTTTGATCAAACTTTTGATGCCATTGCTTGGGTGCTTGTTTCACCATACATCTGGTGACTTAACGAGTCGACACACTTTGTTTTTCTCGACTGGAACCACAAACCCTTCGGGTTGTTCCATATAAATTTCTTCGTCTAATTCACCATTTGAAATGCGTTTTAACATCCATCTGATGGATTTCCAAGTTATTCACTGCAGCAAGAGAAATTAGAACCCTTATAGAAGTGATTCTTGTTACTGGTGAGTAAGTATCAAAGAAATCAAGACCCTCCTTTTGCCGATAACCCTTAGCTACCAACCTGGCCTTATATCAATAGATCCATCAGCTTTAAGCTTCTTCTTGAAAATCCACTTACACCCGAGTGCTTTATGTCCAGGTGGAATTTCTACTAATTCCCAAGTGTGATTTTGCATGATGGACTCTATTTCACTATGATTGCTTCTTTCCAGAAAGGTGCTTCTGGATTAGTCATAACCTCGGCATATGTCCTTGGAGTATTTTCTACCATGTAGGTGAGAAAATCTGGCCCAAAAGACGTTGAAGTCCTAGCCCGTTTACTCCTTCGAGGTTCCACTTCCTCGTGTTCTGGAGCATTATCCCCCACATTTTCGTGTGCCCTTTTAGTCGAATTAGAGTCTTCACTCTGTCTTTCTTTGTTTGGAAAGACATCCTCAAAAAACACCGCATTTCTTGACTCCATGATTGTGTTTATATGCACATCAGGGTTGTCAGATTTGTGCACAAGAAATCTATATGCACTACTGTTATGTGCATACCCAATGAATATGCAATCTATCGTTTTAGGCCCAATCTTGATTTGTTTAGGTTTAGGCACTTCCACCTTTGCTAAACACCCCACACTTTCAAGTATTTATAACTTGGTTTGTGGCCTTTCCACAACTCATATGGGTCTTATCCATCTTTTTAGATGGAATTACATTGAGAATTGTATTGGCGGATAGAAGGGCCTCCCCCACAAGTTTCGAGGTAAACGAGAACTAATCAACATAGCATTCATCATCTCTTTGAGTACGGTTTTGCGTTGGCAATTCCGTTAGATTGAGTGCATATAGAGCGATAGTTTGATGAATAATGCCCGAATCTAGACATAATCCTTCAAATGGCGATTCATACTCTCCACCTCTATCACTACGAACCTTCTTGATTAAATGCGCCAAGTTGATTCTCAACTTCATTTTTATAATTTTTGAATGCCTCGATAGTCACATCTTTGCTACTTAGCAAATAAACATAATGATATTTTGTACAATCATCGATAAAAGTTACAAAATACATTTTACCGCCTCTCGATTGCACAAACTTTAAATCACACAAATCTGTGTGAATTAATTCTAATGGTTCTGTATTTCTTTCCACAGATGGAAACGGTGCTTTAGTCATTTTTGCTTCAACACATACTTGGCATTTACCGGTTTGGTTAAATTTTAGTTTAGGTAATAAATCCAAATTCATCATTCTTTGAATTGATTTATTATTAACATGTCCTAAACGATTATGTCATAAAGAACAAGACTCAATCAAGTAAGTAGAAGTAGAAGCACTTTTATTAGCCTCAGTGGGCACAACAGTGTTGGGCATCATAGCCATTACATTCAGTTTAAATAAACCTTCGGTAAAATAACCTCTACCAACATACATCTCATTTTTGGTCAAAATGACCTTGTCATTACCAAAAGAAAGTTTAAAACCATTCTTATTCAGCATACCACCAGAAATCAAGTTTCTACGTATATCAAGAACATGGAGAACATTTGTGAGTGTCAGCTTCTTCCCAGAAGTCATCTTCAGAATCACGTTTCCAGTTCCTTGAATGGTTGATTGGGTAGAGTTTCCCATCCACAGCTTCTCACCATTTCCAGCCTTGTAGGTTGAGAAGATATCACGGTCAGCACACACATGTTTAGTGGCTCCTGTGTCCACAAACCAACGCCTCGGATTTCCCACGGTGTTGCACTCGATCCACCATGACACGAGAGATTGTCATCATCTCCCTCATGTTCAAACCATATGAGCCATAGGTTTGTAAGGCTTCTTTGACCCGGCATTCTGCAAAGACGGTGTCCAAACTTGCCCACGATTGCGGCAATCACCATTGAATTTATATGGTGTCGGCTTCTTGGACGATTCCCCAGTCTTCTTAGGAAATTTCTCTGGCTTCTTTCTCTTACGGTTTTTCACCTCAGCCATGTTAGCCTTTGCTTGTCCAGCGAAGCAGAGCGTTTCTTTTCAGATGCTCGATTGTCCTCCTCAATGCGAAGTCGAACAATTAAATCATCCATCGTCACTTTCTTTCTCTTGTGCATGAGATAGCTCTTGTATTCCTTCCACGAGTCGGGAAGCTTCTCAATGACACATGCCACTTGAAAATTCTCATTGATTTTCAGATCTTCTGCTATCATCTCAGATATCAGAATTTGCAACTCCTCCACCTGTTTCACAATAGATTTAGTATCATTCATTTCATACTTCAAAACCTATCGACAAGAAACTTCTTGGCACCAAAGATCTTCGGTTGTATATTTCTTCTCTAATGCTTGCCACAATGATTTAGCGAGATCATAAGTACAGCAGTACACACCATACAACATGTTATCTAAACCATTAAGAATATAATTCTTGCACATGAGAAAATCAACATGCTTCCAAATTTTCTACTGAGAAGAAAAGCCGTCTTTCGGGAGTTTCGGTGTGGCGCCACTAGTGGGTCATCGATTAGCATTCTTGTTAGCCCAAGTGTTGTGATGTAAAACAACATCTTCTGTTGCCAACGTTTAAAGTTGGAACCGTTGAACTTCTCCGGTCTCTCATGGTTTGCACCAGTAACCGTGGTTGTCTGTGTCACAATTCTCGTAGTCTGGGAAGTCTGTCCTCCGTTTGGCGCACCATCCGAAGTAGGAGTCACTTGACCGTCAGATGCCATTTCTTTCAGAATAGAAGATAAACTTTAATCAGAAAAAAATTCAACTCGTTTATCCAAAACAGCAACGAATCCAAATAATTTCGTTTTTTTTTTCCAAATAAAACGAGCTGAACTCGTTGAAAAATAAAAAAAATCAGTTCGTTTTTTTTCCCTCGGTTTTTCCTTTAAACGAAAGCAAGAAGAAGAACATGTTGTTTACAGTCTGCAACAGACTAAACAATCAATAAAAAGGATGAAAAATTCGTCAAGATATTTCGATTACACACAGGTTTGATTTAGAACTATGGTTCTAAAATTTGTCTTAAGCTGTTATACCCCGTGTATAATTAAAATAAATAAAACGAATAAAATCAACAAAAAATTTATTGATCTTGATAAACAATAACAAAGAAGTACAGAAAGAAAAAATAAAGGATATTGACGATCCGAGCGAGATTTAACTCGTCGCTTAAGACAAATTTGCCCGGTATGTACCCCGCTTTGCAAAGAATTGTCTCCCAGAATTCTCGATTACCTTTCGTAATAAGCGATCATCGCAAACTCGAACAACGATTTAACTCTACAAAGGTTTCGAAACTCTTCACTTGATGCAAGAACAGATATGCGAGAAGAATGTATGTATGTATGCAATTACGTGTTGTATTTTCGTAATCAGTGTTTTTTCCTTCCCATTCATGTAGCTCGTTTATATAGCGAGAGGACATGGAAAAGCGATGGAAATGAACGACCTCATTTCGAATTGAATGTCATAAATATCAAGATTATGTTGGAACTTGAAAGCTAAAAGCCTCGGCTTTAATCACGACTTAAAGTTGGATAGGAACATGATCAGTCTCACTCTCGCAGATCGAGCCTCACCAAAGAACCTTGATTCGATTCAAACAGATGAAAAATAAATTAACAGATTGCAATGCAAACCGAACTCTAATCGTGAACCTTCAAATCGAAATTTGCATTCGTGGTACGCAGGACACGCTGGCATGCACAAGCCCAAGAGTAAATCGGATTGATTTGCACCCCATGCGCCGCAGAGAGAATGGTGTATAATGTTGGTTTTTTATTCCAACTACACTAAAACAATATCATATAAATATTTCTTCTTTTCCTTCTTCCAACCAATGTGGGAGAAAAGTTTCTTCCGCTTTTCCTTTTCATAACACACACTTAAGCCTCAATGGCCGATATGACATATCATCAATTTTCCAACAAACCGACTTTAGCGTTAATTTTCATTCACTCGTTATCCGAATTGAATGATTCCAAATCCTAAATTCATCTACGACTCACGTAGTTTTTGAATTAATAAAACATTACATATATTCTATACAAGAATATATCGAAATACGCTTACAAAAGTCATGAATAAAATGATTATAAAATCATTTTTAATTCATTTTTAATTCAATTCCACATTTTCTCCAACAAAATCTAAATTAACTTATATTGTAGGACGGAGGTAGTACAATATATGTCGTAAAATATTAAAAAATAACTTATTTATATGTTTGTTAAATTGTATGAAAAAACAAAATAGCGTTATGTTACAGGACGGAAAAAAGTTTGTAAAAATAATAAATAATAACAACATAGTATCGTCACATAGTTCCCGCAAAACAACACGAACATCTTTCAGGAAGGGGGAAAAAAAAAAACAAAAAAACAAACAAACTCTGCATCATATAAGGACTAGATACACTAACAAACAATCACCTCTCCCAACTAATAATTTTTTATTCACCATATCAACCAATTTCATTTACGGTTTATATTTTTTTTTTTTTTAAGAACATTTTATTGTTTCTTGATGTACACTAACTATTGAGGGTGAAAATTATATAATAATATAAGAGAACATGAAACATGGATTTTACAATATCGAGGGTCATAAAACGATTTGAAAAGAATACTAGTATTATTGATCAGTCATCAATGTCAGTTCTCACATGGCTTATAGTATTAATAACATAATCACTTGAAACTTGAAAGTGGTTTAAAAAACTATCAGAGCATCCACTATGACCGGTTGTTCCACCTGCAAAAACAAAAAATATGTCAGATTTTTCTTTGTCATACACACAATAGCTCAAAACTCCATCCTTAAAAAATAAAACCGTGGAGTTGGAAGGGTTCTACCCCCCCTCACCTTCACAGCTGTGCACAATTCCTCATATTTATTATTTATTTCTCTTACTTCAAAAGCATGAAATGTTTAAATAAATAAAATAAAATAAAAATAATTTTGAAAAACCCAACATTCATCTCCGGCCAATCATTTCTTATAAATTAGTTGTCATATCTTGAACCATAGTTAGTAGTTCTTCTTTTTAAAGCCATAAACTTAAAATATTAATATTATATTGTCAGCCACCACCCCAAAACCAATCGGCCATGCATTGCCGATGCTCTCACAAACAACCAAATGACTGAGTTACGTACATACTTGATCAAATCTGCATTGTTTTACGTATTGTTAGACAACCGGCCGGTAAGGATTCCGGTTGGATTGGGGCGGAACAAAAATAACTAGAACTAATCAAGTGTAAAATACTTTGGTTTGCAATCGGTTTGTGTCGTTTCTTTTTGGGTCATTTTTGTTTTCGGTTTGGATTGGTTTATTAGATTTTTTGTTTTGCACACCCCTACGTATATATGCTAGAAAAAATGTATATGGATAAAACTTATAATTAAAAAAAAAACATTGAAACAAATAGTACAAACATTTGAATCAAATGCCGTTGACGAATTCTTTATGTTACATATTCAAACACCTCATTCTTTATTTTATCTCTATCTTTACTTCAGAGTTCGACTTTTGCCTAAACTCTTGATAACTGGCGCATTATGGAGGTTAGTGGGGTAATCTTTTAGGAGTTTAATTCCCAATAACTCTATTAATTTCACCTTAAATATTTTTTATAATTAATTACCCAATAATAAATCAAGGTAAATAAATCTTTAAGATAACTAAACCAATAACTTTTTTTTTGGGGGTATCATTGGCACCCCCGATTTACTTCTAAGACCCTATTATTCCGATGCAGACTGCACAAAAATTACTTGGTGATCCGGTGATTTTTTATAAAGGACGCGTTAGTCATCTTGGTGTTCGCTTGTTGTACACCAACGTTTAAACATGACCACGACTTTTCATCTGGCGTTTTTGTGGCACACCAACGTCAGTGTCGTTGATGTTCATCAAGGAATACCAGTGTGACTGACTTTTTTTCATCCGAAAAAATAATCAAAAAATGGGTGCCTGAAGTAAAAACGAGGGTGCTAATAGAACCCACACTGATGTTGGTGTTCAACAAGGAACACCAGTGTGACTGACGTTTTTTTCATCCGAAAATATAATAAAAAAATAGGTGCCTGAAGTAAAAACGAGAGTGCTAATAGAACCCACCTTTTTTTTTTAGAACAAACCACTAACTTTTACTCTTTTACCTTTACATTATGAGTATTATTACAATTTCTTTGGAATTGAGCCGAGGGACTAGTTTCATCCATTGTACTGCCTCCATCCTATAAAAATTGTCTATTTTTTATGGTGCATACAGATTAAAAAAATAATTAATGTGTTGTATTTTAAGTGCTAATTGACATATATACCCATCTGATAATAAATGTTCTTTTGGATATGAAATGAATAGGTAAACATTAAATGTTATCATAGGAGTATATTTGGAAAAAAAGTGCATTAAATGATATATTGGTATTATAAATAGACAATTTTTATAGGACAATGAATTTTTAAAAAGTAGAAACTTTTTATAGGACGGACGTAGTACCTGTGTAATTGTGTGAGTGGATTCTAGCATTTTCTTGGAGATATAGCTTAGGTTTGGTGTGTTAAAGTGTCTCATATTGGGAACTTGTGGTTGTTTCACCCACCATATTAAGAGATGGACTTCCTCACCTCACAACCAGTTTTGGGGATGAGGCCTCCTCTTATATGGGTTTGGGCTATGTTTTTACATAGTATCGGAGCCACCCTTTATTCAGCAAGTGTTGGCTGCTTATTTGTTGGCTTGTGTGCTACCCGGCCCACACTTGAGGGGCGTGTTAAAGTGTCCCATATTGGGAACTTGTGGTTGTTTCACCCACCATATTAAGAGATGGACTTCCCTCACCTCACAACCTAGGTTTTGGGGATGAGGCCCCTCCTCTTATATGGGTTTGGGCCTATGTTTTCTACATGGTGAAGTGCCTTAAGGTGTGTACTCTCTGTTTGTAACAACTGCTATCTAAATAAAAACGGGGTTCTAAAGGCACCTATGTTTTTTACTTCCGGCTCCACATTATTTCCGGCATCACAAAAACTTACTCCGACATCACGATGTTTTTTTGATAAACGGAACGTCAGTGACACTGACGTTGCTATTGAAACCAACATCAGTGACACTAACGTTGGTGTTCAAAGATGAAAGTCAGTGACACCAACGTTTACATTATAAAAGTGTCATAACTTAGAAACGTCAGTTCATTGATTTTCCACTAACTTTCGTTTTTAAAGAGCCACTGACGTTGGTATTTCAATATCAATGTCAGTGACACTGATTTTTTTTCATCAAAAAAAAAAAATCAATAATAGATGCTGAAGGTAAAAACATGAGTGCCTCTAAAACCCCCCAATAAAAAATCATATTAAAGAGAGGTTCACACATCCAATGCCACAACTTGGTACATTATTGGCTGCAAATTTGATTTCGTACCATCTTGTTTTTATTTTTTTGAAAACCGTACCAGTACATTATTGGCTCCAAATTTGATTTCGTACCATCTTGTTTTTTATTTATTTATTTATTTATTTATTTATTTTTTTTTTAAAACCATACCATCTTGTTTGAACCTATTTAAATCTCCTAGTTCTCCTAAATACGATTGAATGCATTTAATTCTTGACACTGAATTCGGTGATCGATATTGGTATATCGTATTACAAATTTATAAACATTAATTTTACAAATTCAAGTATGACTACAGGTTAAGGGTTAATATTTTAAAAAATTACCGGGTCAGTTAGTAGGTGTTAGGCTATAAAAATTTCAAATAATGTAAAAAATACATAGAATTTTTATTTTATTTTATTTTAGGGGGTCAAGTGACCCAAATCCTTCCATTTGGAGCCGCCCATGCTCCTAGTTTTATACTTCTGTATTTAACTTTGCTTTTATTGAATACTTTGACAGTTTACTTACTATGTAGAAATCTAGCCCAAACTCATACAAGAGAAGAGCCTCATCTCCAAAACTTAGGTTATGAGAGAAGAGAAATTCATCTATTAATATGGTGGGTGACACAATCACAAATTCTCAATATGAAACACTTTAACATACTACCATATCTCTTAATTCAAGCATTCTCAATCACTTACATCAGAAGTTCACCCAAACTAACACTTTGTCTATGCAATCTGATCAAACCGTCTTAAGTCTTAACATCACCGATCTGACCTGATCGATTTTTTTTCTACACAAAAAAAATTATATAATTCAACACAACCCGATAAATCATCATAATGCACTTTACTCATGCGAATAAAGATCATTAGCCCACATCACTTTTAATCATGGCCCCGTACAATACACTTATATATCACTGATAATGCCGAGACATATGTTAATCACAAGTTATTAAATCATTAATGATATAATAATGTATAGTATAAGTTTTTATCAAAGTCAAAACATTACAGATGAAACTGTGTGGTCCAGATGATGCCACGTAAATAAGAATTTCCGGACCGGCAAACAGCTTCCGTCTTGGCAAGTTGGCTGGGGTGGCCGTTTATCAGAGTGAATTTCAGCAGTAGGGCTATCACGCGTGGCGAGGATCCTGACCACACAGCTTCTGAGGGTGGAACACTGCGATGCCATGAAATCAGAAATTGTATGGTCAGAATCGCCATCTTGGCGTAGATGGGCTTTTCTAAGAGGAATCCTTAGGATAGAATTTTCCAGTTGGCTGCGCCTTTAAATTCGCTTTTCATAAATTTGAATTACACGCGTGGACTAATAAAAGTGTCCCCCGCCGTCCAATATAGTACAAAACCTCCACGTAACCCCACGGCTGGATCATACCAACTTTGTACAAAGACTATTGTACAAAGACTATTAAAAAGCTTTGTACAAAGACTATTGTACTGGACTAGATTGATTTATTAAAATATAAATATCCTTCCATTCAAAATCTGATTATGGTGGGTAATTAAATATTTACGAAATATACCTGTGACGAAATTTGGAATATTATTGAGAAATACACGAGATTTCTAATTCTTTTTACGGATCATTAAAAAATTTATTAAAAAAAATTTAAAATACAACAACGGTTTCACTAAGAGTTGAAGTGCATATAGGAGAAAAGACACTAAAGATGGAAAAAAAATTCCAACAAGTGAGAAGTAACACTCCAAATAAGGAGAGCAACATCCTTCATCGAAGTGGATATCTTCTGCCTGAAACCAGATATAACTACATTATATTGTGATGACAACGTACAAACACTAATAAACTAATAACCTAAAACTTGCTAAATTTCTCTAAAATCAGTGGAGAATGACACAATGAACAACTACTACCGGTCAATGTGATAACCGCTTTTAACTCTCTTTAATCACCTTTAACCTTTGCAATTGCTATAATAGTCCAAATCTGGAACAAATGCACTTTGTAAATGACGTTTTGCGGATGACCCCAATAATATTTTTTTTTCAGAGTAACGTTTATGTGTTTACCGTTCTATTAAAACCAATAATGAGCTATTATATTTCTTTATACATTCAAGAGTGTGAGAATCTCTCTCAACACCCCCCCCCCCCCTTCCTCAAGTGTGGGCAATCTGTCCTAGGGTTCGATCTCATGACCTCCTGGGCCTCGACGTCACAAGTAAGAATAAAGTCGCCACTGATTCTACTAAAACCAATTGGTGTTAATAAATGTGCTACTATATTTCTTTATACATTCAAGAGTGTAGGAATATATATCTCTCAACACGATTTTTTTTCTTTTAATCCAAAGTGCTTTCTGTGTGTTCTCCTTTGTCGGCTGGAAACAAACTTGTCAGGGAGAAGACTCTGCTGGGATATTGTTGAAATACCATCTCTCCCAAAAACTTAAGCTTAAGCTTTTGGGAGAAATGGTAGTTCAACGTGGTATCAGAGTCAGAGATCATGAGATCGAACCCCGGTGTCAAAATTATTTTCCTCATTTATATTATGCAAGTGTTGGGAGATATGTTCACTCCAGGATTCGATCTCATGACCTCTGGCTCTGATACCATGTTGAACTACCATCTCCCAAAAGCCAGAGGTCAACATGCATCAGAGATGGTAGCATGTTGAACTACCATATGAGAGATGGTAGTTCAACATGATATCAGAGCCATAGGTCATGAGATCGAACCCTGGAGTGAACATTATTTTCCTCATTTATATTGTGCAAGTATAGGGAGAGATTGCCACACATGATGGGAGTATTGAAATGTTTAAAAATTGTGCAAGTCTTGGAGAGATTGAGAACACTTGAGGGGGCGTGTTAAAGTGTATAACATGTTAATTATTTGCCTCCCCATTAGCTTTTGGGAGAGATAGTAGTTCAACAAGGTATCAGAGCCAGAGGTCATGTGTTCAAACCCCGCTCTAAGCACAGTCACCCAAACAAACATACAAAAAAATGAGAGTTGGGCCTTAATATTCCCACACTTGAAGGGGTGTATTTGAATATAAAAAGTGTTAATTATCTACCTCTCCACCAGCTTAAGCTTTTAGGAGAAATTAAGAACCAAAAACGAGTGTTGGGCCTTAATATTCCCACACTTAAGGGGGTGTGCTGAATATATAAAGTGTTAATTATCTACCTCCCCACTAGCATAAGATTTTGGGAGAAATTATGATGCAGCGTGTATTTGCAAATTATACCAAGTGAATGAATTAGATAATTCATACACATTCTCTCACACATAATAGTGATGTGCATGGATGATTTGGATGCATCACATTCATTCATGACGATCCAAAAACTCGCCTGTATAATTTTAGGGCTCTTCCTCTTGATGATAACCTAAGGGCGCTCCTTGAATACAGAAAATAGTAAAAAGATGGGGTGTTTGGGGAGTGATTTAGACTGCACTTGAAAGTGATCAAGCTGCCTACGTATCCAATGCTGGGATTGGAATCAAGTCTCCGTAGTTCCTTAGGGATTATTTATATAGAGGGGCTTGTGCCCTAGAGTTAGCGTGTGGTGTGTCCATAGTGGACACTGATTGGCGTGTTACCTAAGGAAAAGGATTACGTTTAACTAATCTCCTTGATTTTTAGGAGATAATTATAGTATTCAAATATTTGTATTAAGTGATAAAGATTGGAGCCTTTATGGCTTTGGATACTTTCCATAGTTACCCATTTATTATCACATGGGGAATACGATTAGAGATTAACTCTGGCCGAGCTGAACTGGTTGAATCCTTCTGTGTGTCCACCGGTAATACTTCGATGTGGGGTTGAGGCTACCTTTCTGCCCTGCACTTCTTCCTGTACTTCGGCACTATAGGCTTGGGATTTCCCAGATAGCCCCCAATGGCATCAGGGCCATTATAGGGTTTGCTATCTAGTGCCGGCTGCTAAATCTAAAGTTTAGCGTAAAGAAATTTAGACACTTCTACCACCGTGTGGGGGGTAATTAAAGGACAACCCTACCGATATTACTTTTCCAGGAGGCAGGGGAAGTCATCCGACATTCCCATACTTCCCCCAGGCAAGGATTCTTTCAAATGATGGAATGAGGGATTCTTTTATGTGCGTCACGAAGATCACCCCGAGCTGAACTGGTTGAATGTTGTCGCGAGCCAAACCATCCCTAGGGGATGAACAGGCGGACCACCAAATCCAAACAAGGGCGCAAAAATAGGATTCAGCTCGGACTCTTTAAGGTTTATAGCCTAAAAATCCGCAAAGTATAGGACGTTGACGGCGCTACCAGTGTCAACGAAAACTCTCTTGACCATATTCTTGTTCACCATGACTTCAATAACCAATCCTTCATTGTTCGGGACCTGGGGGAGTGGGTCTCTTGGCCCATAGCTTACCTCCTAAAAAGGGATTTGACTTCCTCTGTTCACCTGTACGCCCACTGCTCGGATGCTTAGGTTTCCGACCTCAAATGCACTACCAGGACCTCCCACAATGGTGTTGATAGTGTTAATCAGGTGGTTGTCCATCTGTTGACCTTTGTCCGGAGACTTATCTCTTCTTCGCTGGGGCTCTCCCTACCAATTGCGATCTTGGTTGAAATTATTCTGCGGGTACTCTCGTCGACCTTGACGTACCGAGGTCGTTCCACCACCTCATCTAACTTCCCATCCACAATTGCTACCTCCACATCATGTTGGAATTCTCTACAGTTGTCCAGCTCGTGCCCAGTGTCTTGGTGATAGGTGCAAAACTTACTTTGGTTCTTTCTATCCAAGGGACTTCACAACGGTGTGGGGTTCTCGCCAAACCCTTTCTTTCCATGATCGCTAGAACTTCCTCTCGACTCCTGTTTAACTTCGGGAAGTCTCACGGCTGCAAGGAATTTCTCTTCTCGGATCGGCCAATGGCCGATCCGCTAGTACGGTCTCCAGACGACTTCATTTTCTTGTAAGATGTATCTTCAGCCTTATCCTTCTTAGACTCTGACTTTTCCACTTCTCGCTTCAACCGATTAGCTTCTTCTCCTTGACAGTGTTTGAATGCTATCTCCAAGCACTCTTCCATAGACGCAGGGAGCTTGCTGCTTAGCTTGGCATATAGCCTCTCATCACGTAGTCCTGCCATAAAGGACGCGATCCAAACCTGTTCATCGGCGTCTTGTACATGCAACGATTATTCACTGAACCGCTTAAGGTATTGCAGCGCAGTCTCGTCTTTCTTCTGTTTGAGGGAGAACATGTGGGTAGCATTCTTCTAGAACGGCTTCGCTGTGATAAACGCGTTGAGGAACATCTTTCCTAACGTATCAAAACTGTAGATTGTCCTGGGCGGTATCTTCTTGAACCATTCTCGATCTCAACCGGTGAGCAGTGCTGGGAATGCCTTGCACTTCATTTCTTTTGGGGCACAGTCGAGATTCATGTGCGTAAGATATTGGAACATGTGACCCTGAGGGTCTTTGGCTCCATCGTAGGGCTCCAACTTTGGGATCTTGAACCTCGTTGGTCGGGGGTAATTGTCAATCTGCTCGGAAAAGGAGATTCGAGAGCCAGGAGTGCTGATTTCCTTTCGACTATTACCTCTAGCTCAGCGCGAGCTGCCTCCATCGCTTGGGGTACGACCAGCTGCTTTATCAGATTTGAGGAGAATGATCGATCATCTTTTCTGTTGCCTCTATGCCTTGGTGGAGAAGGCGTTTGCTGCCATGACCCGTCATTGGGATCATCTTCATCCCCCAGTTCCTGACCCTGGGAATTTCCTCTAGATGAAACCTCAGTTCGGCTGAACCTGATCTTGTGAATTCTCCTCAAGGGGGTCTTCTTCCTCTAGACCTTCACAGTCTTCATCTTCCTCCTCTGCCAAGACGGCATTGAGAACTGTCTGTTTTGTTTCAACATCGAGAGCCGTGAGTTGATCCACCAACGCCTGGTGGGTTGTGTCAATAGAGACTTCTCCCTGCTGCTAGTTCTGGTCATTGTTAGCATCTGATTCCGTTGCATGATTGGTGTTGCTGTCGTTGGCGGCTTGTTGTCGTGTGGTCACCATGTTGTCTTCGAAGCTTTCCTGAGATTATCAAACAAAGAGACACTCCTTCTAGCGCCAATTGACGATCCAAAAACTCACCCGTATAACTTTAGGGCTCTTCCTCTTGATGATAACCTAAGGGTGCTCCTTGAATACAGAAAATAGTAAAAAGAGTGGGTGTTTTAGGAGTGATTTAGACTACACTTGATAGTGATCAAGCTGCCTAGGTATCCAATGCTGGGATTAGATCAAGTCTCCGTAGTTTCTTAGGAATTGTTTATATAGAGGGGCTTGTGCCCTAGAGTTAACGTGTGGCGTGTCCATGGTGGACACTGATTGGCGTGTTCCTTAAGGGAAAGGATTACGTTTAACTAATATCCTTGATTTTTAGGAGATAATTATAGTATTCAAATATTTGTATTAAGTGATAAAGATTGGAGCCTTGATGGCTCATGATTCTTTCCATAGTTACCCATTTATTATCACGTGAGGAATACAATTAGAGATTAACTCTGGCCAATTTGGACGGCCCGAGCTGAACTGGTTGAATCCTTTCATGTCTCTCCCGACCCGCTAATGCAAACTTCCTACGGTTCTAATCTCACCGGCAGTGTACCAGGTCAATTGTAGTCTAGTACGGTGGTCAATGTCGTATCCCAAGGGAAATGTGAGTTTAAACACTAATTCGTTATTATTAGCTTGATCCGAATCGTAATTTTGTTTAATAAATTAATAATTAGCTACAAAGATTGTTCAAACGATAAAAGAAACTAACTAAGATGATTTATAGTTCAAGTTATCTCCCTTAGATTAAGTGGAAATGGTCAACCTACCGCCTTCCGATTATGTTCTATTGTGTGAATGGTGCATTCCCAAATATGCGATTTTCCCTCATACGAGTGTATAAAATCACACTATGCCTTATCCTCGGTTTAAGCACCTTAAACCTAATGACTTGGCACGATAAACACTTGAATGCAATATTCCCTGGATAAGGAACCGAATTCCGCTAGGGTCGATTCTACCTTCCGTCCCTCTTGACCTCGTCTCACAACTAACGTCTCCGTTCGGTGTCTACTAGTCGTGTGGGTACATACATTGGTTAATTACTCCAACATACATATTATCATTCAATGCAAGCAAGAAGATTTTCAACACAATAGAAGCTAACAACATAAATGATCAATTCCAAACAATAAAAGGAATAACTATCATCACTATATCACCTTAGCTAGTATAAAGAACTAGCCACTCATGATTATAACTACTAACAAGTTAAAGCTAGTATTCATAATGACAAGAACAATTAGATCAAAGTAAAAGTTAATAGAATACCAAATTGAGTGATGAATCCGAAATTGGAGTTCATCCACTTCAAGTTTGATGAAGATAGAACACAAGCTAGTTGCCTCCTACATCCATTGAAAGACTTGAGTTCCAAAATGATTATTCTATAATGTTTACAATAGATTCAAATGTTAAAATGGTGGAATTTTTGGCTAAGGGAAGCCTTGGTGAAGTTGCCTGCAAGTTTCTCCCCAAAAAAACTCTGATAATCCTCTCCCCTTTTCTTCTCTGTCCAGCAATAGTTAAATTGCATTTTTCGCAAATTATGCCCTTCGGCGTGCGCCATGATGTCCTCGGTGTACGCCGAGCGTGACATAGTTGTTGAGAATTGACATCACATTTAATACATCTGCAATTATACACTTTGACCCATCGGTGTGCGCCACAACATGTCTCGGCCTGCGCCGAGACATCACTTGATCTGAAAATTGGATGAAATTGAGCCGATTTCTTCTCTTTGCTTGTCTTCTACTTAATGGCTCGCTCCGGTTTCGATTCTTACATTCCGCACTTCCGATATCACTGCAACATCAAAACCAATCATAGCACGAAATTTTTTGATAATGAATTATGTCTGACGAGCTCTAAAAATATTGATAAAATGTTGGATATTGGTTGTGTCTAAACGAAATAAAAGCGATTCTATTTATAACAAAATTTACTATAATTGAAACGATATGTTAAAGAATTGGGATAAAACATCATGGAAACCGGTTGACATACATCACCCGCGAAGGTCGGGAAGAATAGCCGAGCTGGTATCAACTCGAACTCTTAGGCTCATGGAATGGTAGGCCTGAGAGAGACTTAATCCGACCAATAAGGTCGGACATGGGTATGTTAGAGTACACTTTGGCCGAGTATTGATTGATCTAGAGGGGATGGGATCAGTGGCCGAGCTACCCTAGTCCGTCCACTGGGACATCCGACGCCGTTTCTGTAATATTCCGATTTTCGGGAAAGGGCAGACGTGTTATTTTGCGAAAACGAAATATTGGGTTCGGTTCCTTTTAGTCGGAGTTTAATAACATGGATATTTACAAATATATTTTGAGATATATATATATATATATATATATATATATATATATATATATATATATATATATATATATATATATATATATTAAGGAAAGAAAATCGATTTAATAAGGGCGATTAAGGAAAATCACTGAAATTAGGTAATTTTGGGATTTTTCCTATTTAAGGAAAATCAACCTAATCAGCCCCTTAATCTTTTAATCAGATTTTTCCACCTCCAAATTGTCTTCTGCGTGTGAGAAGAGAGCAAATTAGGGCTGAGGGTCTTTCATCAATTGCTAAGTCGATTCTTGACGGTTTTCAGATCAGAGTCGAGCACCGGAATCGTTGTGAAGAGAGCAACGTTTTGACATCAAAAAGTTGAAGCTTTGAAAAGAAAAGATCAATGTTTGCTGCTGCTTTTCTGAGTTCTTGGAGTTGGAATAAGCTTGCTAAAAGGTAAGAAGCTCTTCCTACGATTTCAATTATCGTTATTGAGGTTTAGATCAAGATTTAAGATGTTTAGATGCAAGAAAGATGTGTTTTCTTTGTTGGTCAATGATCCTAGATGCTATGGTATGATTAGATAAGTGGTTATATGTTTTTTATGGGTTATTTTGATGTTTTAGGTTAGAAGCGGTTTAGAAATCGCGTTTTGAAGATTTTAGCGTTTTGGGAAAAACCCAGACAAACGGGCGTTTGCACTAGGCAAACGGGCGTTTGCGATCATAGCAGCTCAAACGGGCGTTTGCACAAGGCAGACGGGCGTTTGAGGTTAGACTTTTGATTCAGGATGTAGCCTTTTTTGACGGACGGGCGTTTGGGGTTAATGGACGGGCGTTCGATGTCGAACGGGCGTTCATAGGATGTCAAACGGGCGTTTGACCTGTTTTACCTTGTTTTTGCTTTTTCAGCTTGGTTTTCGGCTTCATAATCGTGTTTTCACTGTTTTAAACCCTTAATCATGATATGTTAACATTAATTAAACATGAACAATTTCGATTGAACTTCTGATTCGTTCAGTTAAAACACCGAATGTACTCTTAAAGGGAGTTGAAGTTCGGATCCGTCGGAAGGGCATGAAAGGGCTTGTGCTTTGATGAACTAGAGTTCATCAATGTCTGTGTAATTGTTAAGATGTGATGTCTAGCTGTCTAAGTGAGGGAGTAGAGTGGTTAAGGTGAGTTTTATTCTGAAAACACTTAGGTGGTTAGTTAATTCACATTAATAATTACATATGTGTAGATAAAAGCTAAAACGTCATTTATTCTCGGTTAGACACTCTTTCATATCGGCGATGTGATACGTTTATAAAAGGTGAACAACACTACTGGCCTTAAACGGCTGAAGGGTAGCGGAGGAAATTCATCGGACGTATATGCATACCGGGGAGACCCCGGAGCTAATCGGTGCTAATCACCGTTAGTTAGCAAGTATATCTTCAGGCTGATGAACGCCATGCACAGTGTCCTTGAATAGTGATGTAACAAAGATAAGTTAAGTAGAAACGTTTAGTCATGATGTGTCGATGGGCATGGAATGAACCCTAGATTGAGTCGGTCTCATCAAGATAATCTTTTAATAATAACCTTAATTGTATTGTAGCTTCTACTTCTTACTTGTACAATGTACTTACCTCAAATGCATGTTTTTATGTGTTTGGGGAGAGAAGACGAACAGGTAAATGAAGAGTACGAGGAGGACTTTGATGACGACGTTTGAGGACGCCGGAATTGAAGACCTTGATTATTTATCATTCATTTCTTTATTTATTTTCCTAGACTTGGATTATTATGGGATTGTGTAGTTTATTGTTAGCACTTTGGTATTCGTACATTTTGGATTCGTTGGTTTCATTTTCCAATGAAATAATATTACATTTCCTTCTTTAGTTCTTGATTTCTATTCTTGGTTGTTTGGAAAAAAATTACCCGAGTCTTCTTAGCTTCCGTTTGCTTTTATTTGATACGACGTAGTAGAGGCTTATGTGTAATATTATTTATTTAATATTATGCGTGCCAAACGCTTCGATTTCAGGATAAGACTACAGGTGTTCGAGAGCAGGCGTTCTGATTTCTCTATACTTAAGATTGGTTCCACTAGAGAGGCCACGGCGTGTAATCTCAATTCTTGACATCGTCAATTCATTTGACACAACCTACAAATAACAATTATACAATAACTCCTCGCACGAAAACTATTGCAGATTTGAGTTGTTTGTAACGAGATTTCTCTTTGATCAATAGAAAAAAACAACTAAAATGTGGCGAAAAATTTACTAAGACCAAAAACAAAAAAAAGGAAGGGTTTACATAATACTTGAGTATAGTCCGGGGCCATTAAATTTTTTTAATGGATCGAGTAACCATTATAAGTATAATTTTCGAAAAAAAAAACAGTAACCATTTTATTATAAAGTTGACGAATACATATATTAGATTGCATAGATACAGATACATGGATACGGGAAACGTGGAAACATGATATATGAATGCGACAGCTTAAAAAAATACTAGGATATGGATATGAATTACATTTTGGTAAATAATAAACATATGAAGAGCAATCGGAATGTAAGAAAACTTGAAGTACCAAAGAATAAATATTAAAATACATCAAATATAACAAATTTGAGTGGTTTTTTTACTCTCAAATTTTAGTACGATTCTTCATTTCATATATCCAAGTTATGGAAATGCATATTCAAAACCCGTAACCAACTTTAGATATTCTGATTCCGCTTCTGGTATGTATCTTAAGTATATGATGTGTACATATGGTAGATACATAATAGATAAGGAAAACGTTACCAAATATAAGTATCCGTGTATTATAATACATATATATCACTTGTTATGTGTAGGGATATAAATGGAAAATTGTATGGTCCTCCCCGCAAGAGAACCGGTCAAAGGTTAGACTATTAAAAGTGTAATATATGTATATCATGTAGAACAACTAATACACACTGGCATGACTCATTTTGTTCCCTGATTTTATTTTATGTGGTTCTGAATCAAGAAAAATGACAACATATTGAGTAATGATATGGGCATGTATAACGGTTGTGTCATACCGAGTGACACAACGGTGATATGTATTGTTGATAATGTTAATTTATATCTGATCAATTTAGATATTATTATTAACGCGGTGCTTGAGACGAGGCAGGGATTTTAACTTCAAAGGGTGAAAATTAATGGATTATATCGAGTTCGTCGGGTGAAATTTGGATTAAGAATATTTTATGGATCCGATTAGATCACACATATTTTTAATGTAATATTTTTTTATTGCAGGTGTGCAAGCACTGAATTTCTATACTAGCTCCGATCTTGATATCATATCATTATTGTTATAATACTTGTTACAGACAAACCGTTGTGCGCCTGATATCCTTATCCCAACATATCATAATTTTTCAACAATCAAATTGGTAGTGTTCTTTGTTTTTTTCTATAGCTAAGAGTTCATCATAAATCTCTTCATCTATATTGGTTAAATACACCAAGTAAAATTTGGTCCGAAACGAAATTAAATTTCGTTGATTTTTTCAATGTTATGGACTCATTCCTCCTCTTGTTCACTTTTATTGTTTTCAAAGTCGCAAAAACGTGAAGGTGAAGTAAACAATGAAATCTCATGGAAACCCACCATGCAACTAAGACTACTATAAGTCTACCAACAAACTTACCGTTTTTCTTGACCAAAACGAAGAAGGAAAAAAAAAATGGATTTCAGAAAACCAAGGTATCAGCAATTAGGCAGCAGGCCCTCAAAATTTAGTACTACAGTATGCAAGAAGCATCCAAAACATCAACAAAGTCCAGGTGTTTGCTCTATTTGTCTCAATGAAAAGCTCCAACAATATTTATCTTCTTCTTCAGGCTCAGGCTCATCATGTAGTAGAAATCGAAGGACAGTCGACGTTGCTTCATCTTCATCTTCGTCTTTGTCTTCTGTTTCATCACCTTACACTTCGAATGCGTCGTCTTGCTCCACACCACCGACGACGATTCGATGGCAAACGATGTCTGGACCGTTGATTTTAATGAGAGATAATGGCAAAGATGTGCTGACAAAGAGTAGATCAATGGCTGGTGTGGGGCGAAGAAGCAGAGAAGGAAACAATTGCAGGGAACGTGATGAGGAGAAGAAGAAGAAGAAGAAAAGACATTTTTGGTCGAAATTACTACATCCGAGAAGAAGTAAAGCAGGTTAACGTAGGATGTGCAATACGAAATCGTTAATTAATGGCCATCTGCACGAGAGTCTTCAACAATTTAATGAAATTTTTTTCTTCGAAAAATTATATCTGTTGAAGTAAAAAAAAAAATCTTGGAAAATTCTTCGCTGGTCCGGAATCAATCAAATTTGCTTATTTTGTGTGAATCCCATGTGTTTAGAAAAAAAACCACCAATTCTAGAATTAGTGATTGGTGAACAATGTGATAATATGGTGGTCTTGACCACCGTAAAATCATTGTTTCTTCATAACATTTTCTGTTGAAGTATATAAAACGCTGTTAAAGTAATGTGATGATGTGGCACAATCATAGCTGTCCATGTAAGACTAGATCTAATGGCTGTTAGTGTGTTTGTTATTAGACCTTATCCACATCAAATCTAGCCTTGGATTTGCTGTAGGACCTAACAGAGTTATAAAATAAAATAACTTTTATTCACACTTCCAATTGAATGAAATAATACAGTATATATAGTTACAATAGTCTATAATCAAGGGAGTATTTACGGTAACGGAATGATTTACAATCAATGCAATAAATGAGTTTATACTACAGTATATTTACACACGTTTTGCACATGTTTATTGTGCTAATACCACCCCTCAAGTTAGACGAGGGAGGAGACCTAACTTGCTTCGTTGTTGTTGAAAAACCGTGCGAGGCAAAGACTTGGTTAAACAGTCAGCAAGTTGATCTTGAGCATTAACATGAGCAACACTCAAGAAGCCACGTTGTACCTGATCACGAATAAAATGGTAGTCTATCGCAACGTACTTCATACAAAAGTGAAACACAGGATCAATACAAAATTACTGGTGCCCAGGTTGTCACAGTAGATGACCGGAGTTTTCTTGGGAGGAAAGCCAAGATCACGAAGAAGAAAAGTAACCCAATTAAGCTCCGCAGTAGTCGAGACCACCGAACTATATTCAGCCTCCATGGAGGACCTAGCAACTGTAGTCTGCTTCTTGGAGCTCCATGAGATAGCAGTGCGACCAATATAAACAATATAAGCTCCAGTAGACGAATAATCATCTCTATTACCACCAAGCATGAAGAATCATAGGTGAGTCACGATATAGCTGAAGACCGAGATCCAATGTCCCAGCCAAATACCGCAATATATGCTTGGCATGATCCCAATGTACATCTGTAGGGGCATGCATAAACTGAGACAACTTATTGACAGCAAAGGCAATATCCGGCCGAGTAAAAATCAAATCATCAAAGGTCGCCAATAACCATGCGACATCGAGAAGGATCACCAGCGGAGGAGTGCTAGACTTAGCAGTGAGCCTAGAAATATCAGCAGGCAGAGAAGTGGTGACCGAATTAGCACGATCCATGTGAAGTTTAGCCAACAATTCAGTGGCATATCTTTTCTGAGACATGATACACCCAACAGAATTGTAAATTACCTCAATGCCCAAAAAATAAGAGAGAGAACCCAAGTCCTTGAGAGCAAAGCGACGACCCAATGAAGGTCTCAAGTGCCTTGGAATTATTCCCTGTAATAATAAGATCATCCACATATACCAAAAGATATAAATTATAATGCCACCAGAATTATAAATAAATAGTGATGAATCAGCATCCGCATTCCGAAACTGAATCGCCAAAAGAAAACCCTTGAGCTCATCATACCAAGCTCGAGGTGCCTGTTTCAAACCATAAATCGTCTTACGCAATTTGCAAACATGAGTAGGATGATCCGAATTAACAAACCCAGACGGCTGAGCTAAGTAAACATCTTCTTGTAAATGACCCTGTGGAAAAGCATTATTAATATCAAGCTGCCGCAAAGACCAACCCTGCGAAAGAGCCAAAGTGAGCACAAGACGAACAGTAGTTGTTAAGGGTGATTTTATATGATTTATATCGTTATATTTTGTAACAATTCTCTCCATATTCGTATAATTCGCATAGAAATTAAGTGTTTAATTGATTTATTGAGCAAATGAGTTTTTAAATGGTTTATTCGCAAAATTGGTTAATTTATGTGTTTTATTGATGATTTTATGTTTATTTGAATATTATTACATTTTGCGATGTTTTTAATGACTTGTAGATGCATAATTGCGGCTCAAAAGATGATTAAGTGAAGATAAATGTCGGATTTAATTGATGAAAAAGAGATAAGGAAGATTTGAATAGAAGAAAAGAGATAAAGATGGAGAAATCGAATTTCAAGTCCACTGAACGAGCGTTCAAGTCCCGTCCAGTTGGACGGGCGGCTGGCATGTTGGACGAGCGTCCAGGATGAAGAGTTTGATTAAGAGTTTTGCGATATTTAGTGAACGAGCGTCCAAATTAAAGAAGGACGGGCGTCTGATCATGACTCAGCCCGATTCGAAGTTGATACTGAAGACCGGACGAGCGTCCAGCAGAGTGAACGCCCGTCCATAAACCGACTTAGCCAAACCGCCTCTGAAATCTATAAAAAGGCTGCGTTTTCTCCACATAATAACATCATTATTCGAACCCTAAACCCTAGGGGCGGCCTAGCTGCGATTTTTCTTAGTTTTTACTCAAAGTTTATGCTTTTAAATCTCTAGTTTAGAGCAAACACTTTTATGTACTTTTATTCAAGTAATTCGAGCTCAAAGGTGATGTTAAGAGGCTAGACCTCTATTGAACAAGCGTTGTGAAGCCATCCGATCAGCAATTCAGTTCCGTTTCTCGATTGTCTTGTGAGTTTTTAATTCAAGTTGTTTCTCTATTATGTTTATCATGTTTTTATGCAATTTATATCGAAAGATCTTTGCATGTTGATTGTTTATATTGATGAGAATCATGTTAAACCCTAGATCGCCATGATAAAGAATAGATCTTTGATCTAAATAACGAGAGTTATTAGGTTAGATTTCTAGGTTAGAAACTTATAAATTTCACACCTTGGGTTAGAAAGCGTTAATCTTTAGGATCGAAAGATAGAAGATTAATAGGCAAACTTGTCTAAAAAATTAGGAGTTCATACCTTGGCTAGGTGAATCACAACTTGGTTAGAAATCACAAGATAATCGAGATAGAAATTGATTGTTGTAGGATAGGTGGATCAATAGCTTGTTCGTTCGTAAATTATTGATTAAATCACTTGAACTTGAACTGCTTAGTAAATTTACAATCTTTATTTCACAATAGAGTTAGAATAGATTTAGTTTAGATAATTTTGTTCGCAACCATATTTTCTTGGCTTTAGATCTCGATCTTCTGTCCAGTTATTCTTATTGTTAGTTTCGTTTTTTGTTTTAGTTCTTCACTGTTTTATTTTCGTATCTTTTTAGTAGTAATCGTGACATAGTTAGTTTTTAGATAATAAAAACTAGATTAAGCAACCCCGATTCCCCGTAAGATCGACCCGGTATCAAACTCTATACTACGATCCCTACACTTGGGGTATACCGGATTTATAAATTTATTACTTGTTTATTTTTCATTAGATAAAATCCGAGACAGTAGTAGGTTTAATCACAGGGCTGAATATCTCAAAGTAATCAACACCAGGGCGTTGAGCGAACCCCTTAGCCACAAGACGAGCCTTGTAGTGATCAATAGAGCCATCCGGATTACGCTTAATACGAAAAATCCACTTGGAACCATTGATATTATAGTGATGATGAGGGGGAACTGGTTCCCAGGTGTCATTACGCATTAAACCGTCATATTCCTCTTGCATAGCAGTTCTCCACTTGGGAGTTTTTAGGGCTTGAGTGATAGTGGTAGGTTCAGTTTCAGAAGAGGAAAGCTGAGTATGAAGGTTGAGTTTCTGAATGGGTTTGTGAATATTATTTTGAGCCCGAGTACGCATGGGGTGAGTGGGAGGAGGATGCGAAGGTGGAGAAGGAGGCGGTGAAGCCGAGGAGGGGGAGGGCGGGGTTGGTGGTGGGGAAGAATCCGGAGGGGGGAAGGGGGAGAAGAAGATGCGGGCAGGTGAACAGGAGAAGGAGTGGGAATCCAATGGGAGGTAGGTGGGGTGAAGGTAGGAGGAGATATAGCGGGATTGGCAAAGGGAAAATAGACTCCACAAATTTAACATGACGAGAGACATTGATGTGAGAGGTAGTCGCGTCTAAGCAGTAGTAGACATGTTGGTCTAGAGCATAGCCTAGGAAAACACACGGTTTGGAGCGAGGTTTCAACTTATGATTAGTGTAAGGGCGGAGCCAAGGATAACAGAGGCAGCCAAAGACATGAAGTTTGGTATAGTTCGGGGATGTACGGAAGATAGACTCATAAGGAGAGCGCATTTTGAGAGTGGGAGTAGGCATGCGATTAATCAAGTAAACCGCAGTGGAAAAAGCATAGGGCCAGTATGTGTTTGGAATGGATGCATGAGTGAGGAGAGCAAGACCTATTTCAACAATATGCATATGCCTGCGTTCAGAGATGCCATTATGTTCCGGAGTGTGAGGTGGGGTGGTGAAAAAAGAGATTCCATATGTAGAAAAATAATCACGAAGAGAAATAAATTCACCCCCATTATCTGAATATTTCACTTTAATAGGTTGATCAAAATATTTTTCAACGATGGAGCGGAAGCGGATAAATGTTGAGTGAACATCAGATTTACGAGTCAAAGGGTAAAACCATACATAGCGAGTGAAATGATCAACAAAAATCACATAGTATTTAAAACCATTCACAGAAAACACAGGAGATGTCCAAACATCACTAAAAATGATTTCAAGGGGTCAGGAGGAACATAAGGTAGACTGGCCAAAAGATAGTTTATGGCTTTTACTTTCTAAGCACGCAGAACAATGCGAGAAGGAAGAAACTGTCGAGTCTAAATTATAGTTGCGTAAAAGGGTAGATAAAATCAGGTTGGCAGGATGACCCAAACGATGATGCCATTCCTGAGAGGTGGCTTTTGTGGAGGCAAAGGCAACTAAAGGTTGAGACGGCCATTCATAGAGCCCGTTTTTAACTGGACCACGGAGTAGGGGCTGATTATGCCTCAGGTCTTTTACAACAAATTCAAAAGGTAAGAAGTCAACAGAAAGATTATTGGCTTGACATAACTGAGAGACAGAAAGTAAGTTACGAGACATGCTAGGAGCACACAAAACATTGCGTAAGGGAAGAGATTGTGTAGGGGAAATGGGGAGTAAAGCACTGCTAGTATGATAGAGAGACCATTACCATCACCAACTATAATATCATCGGTCCCAGTGTACGGAGAGTGAGACGAGAGATTCTGAATATCCGGAGTCACATGGTGCAAAGCCCCACTATCAAGAAGCCATTTGGATGTAGACGAATCGAGCTGAGCCGAGTTGCCAGGTGGAGTGGCTAAGTGAGCGTGTGGCCTATCCGAACGAGCCGAGCTTTGCCCAACTGAGTGAGCATGAAATAGTGTGCAAGTGCGAGCCGAGTGTCCAAGCACATAACATAATTGACATGTACCGAGATAAGGACGTCGAGGGCGGGAACGTTTGCCATGATTAAGCGTGGTTTATTAAAATTAAAATTCGAATTACTGTTGTTGCGTTCAGAAATGGCAGCGTTGCTTCTAAATTGGTGAGAGGAGGAGCTGCCTCTGTGCTGATAAATACGGTCATTGGGTGATAAAAGTAATTTGGAGGAGCTGGCTGCTATAAAACATTTCTTTGGGCCAATGATAAGTCTTCTTTGTCGGAGGCGTAGTGACCGGAAGAGCTCTGTCCGGAGGAGCTGTTCGGACTGTGCAATTGCGGCGGAGATGAGAGTGGCGGCGAGGTGGCTGAGCATTGTGGCAGAGATGCCGAGTAATGCTCATATGGCCGCTAAAATGCCAAGGTGACTGTTAAGGAGCTGATCAGAGAAGGAGACTGCCGGAAGTCGGCCATTAACGCCGGTCGGGAGGATGAAAAATTTAGGATTTTGGCCGTGTAGGTGGCGGCACCGTAAAACAAAATCGGGATCTTTCAGAGCTCTGATACCATAACAGAGTTATAAAATAAAATAACTTTTATTCACACTTCCAATTGAATGGTATAATACAGTATATATAGTTACAAGAGTCTATAGTCAAGGGAGTATTTACGGTAACGGAATCATTTACAATCAATGCAATAAATGAGTTTATACTATAGTATATTTACACACGTTTTGCACATGTTTATTGTGCTAATAGGACCATTGGTACAATGCTGATATATTTGTTTGATATATGAACTTCTTGAAAACTGATGAATTGAATGAATGAATATGTCCTAAATCTCTATCTACCTGCTTTCTCAACTTGGTATCGGAGCTAGCTATGGCATCAGCAGCTTCTTCCGCCGCTGTGACGACTGGAGATGTCGTGACTACACAAATTAAGCACAACTCCGGTGACAACCAATGTCACCATATCAGCAGCTGGTATGGCATCGTCTATGTCCGCTGGTTTTTCTTCAGCTAACCCATGGCCGTCGTATATGTTTCCTTCGTTTTCCACCTTTGGACCTCCGATTTACCCTGGAGCAGGTGCTTATTCTAACTTCTTCTCTACTAGATTTCCACCAATACCGCTGATGGGAGTTGTCTCGGATTTTATAGCAAAGCAAAACAAACAAGTAATAAAATAAATCCGGTTTACCCCAAGTGTAGTGATCGTAGTATAGCGATTAAAAACCGGAGTCGATCCACAGGTGGATTTTGATATTCCCCTCCCCTTATCTTGTCCCCCTTGTATATATATATATATATACAAGGGGGACAAGATAAGGGGAAGGGAATATATTTTTTTTTTATGAGTAGGGGACAAGGGGGACAAGATAAGATAAGGGAAATTTTTTTTTTTTTTTTTTTTTAAAACCTACCTACGAAAAACTTGATAACAAAAAACTAGAAAAAATTAATAAAACTAGAAAACCGTAACGAGTCCCCGGCAACGGCGCCAAAAACTTGTCTCGGATTTTATAGCAAAGCAAAACAAACAAGTAATAAAATAAATCCGGTTTACCCCAAGTGCAGGGATCGTAGTATAGCGATTAAAAACCGGAGTCGATCCACAGGGAATCGAGGTTTATCTAGTTCTTATTAATTTTTCTAAAAGTGTCACGAGAAATAAAAAACTAAAAACGAAAATAAAAAACTGGACAGAGGGTTGTCAATCCAAAGCCAGGAAAGATAATTACGAACCGAACTAACTAAGTTATTCCTATTTTATAACTAAAACTATAATTATAAACCTGCTATAATTACTACGATGAAAACGAAGCAAAACAGCACAAACGATTTTTCTCAATTAATTTAACAACGAACAAGCAGTGATCCACCGATTCCCGCAACCCTCAATTTCGACTCTATATTATCTTGTGGTGATTTAACGAAAATTGTGATTCACCTATCGAAGGTATGAACTCCTAATCTCTTAGAAAAGTTCGCCTATCAATCTTTTATCTTTCGATTTTAAAGATCAACGCTTTCATAACAAAGGTGTGAAATCTCTCAATTTCGCAATCTAGATATTAACCTAACAACTCTCGTTATTTAGATTAAAAATCCAATCTTTACTACGGTGATCTAAGGTTTAACGACGATTCTCATCAAACGTTAAACATCAAACAGCAACCATCTCTCGATTTAAATTGCATAATCAATAAGAACATAATAAAGATACAAAATTTTGATAAAAACTCACAAAACAATCCAAAAGTCGAAATCGAGATGTTGCTAAGAATCGGTTTCACAAAGCTTGTTCCAACGTGCTTTAGCCTCTCATCATCGCATGATTGCTTGAAATCATTTCAGATTACAACTGTTGATTCGGAGACCGTATTCTCCGGAAACAGTTACGACTTTAACAACAACGATCTTCCGATAATTTCCCGAGCATTACAACGATACTACGGTATTATTATTTTTTATACATATATATATAAGTATATAAGTATATACATATATGTATATAAGTATATAAGTATATATAGATCTATATATATATATATATATATATATATATATATATATATATATATATATATATATATATATATATATATTAATATTAAAAGAAATAAAACAAGAACAATGAAAGGAAATTAAATCTTTTAATATTAATATATATATTAATATTAAAAAGAAATAAAACAAGAACAATGAAAGGAAATTAAATTAGATATATATATATATATATATTATTACTACAAACAAAAAAAAAAAAAAATAAGAACAAGAAAGAAAAATTGGCCGAAAGAAAAGCAGGGGCATCTTCATCTGTGATGAGAATGTGCCTATTTATAGAAATTAGCTAAGGCCGGACCGGTCCTTGATATGGCCGGACTGGTCCGGCCTAATCATGACATACATCCCCCTTAATTTCTAATTTCCGGATATAAATTATATATTTTGGAATAAAACTTCTAAAATTCATATCTTGAGTTCTAGAACTCCAAACAACATGATTCAAGAGGCATCGGAAATATCTCGGAAAAATCTACAACTTTCATGAAGGACTCTTCTTCAGAAAATGTCGTTTTGATGAGCCATTCGTTTGTCGAAGATATTTCTCGATTACCACTAAATCAAATCGATTAGCCACTTGACCACTTGACTTAATGATATTTGAGTTGTAGAAGTCCGATTGACGTGATTCAAAATGCGTTGGAAATCTCTTTCAAAGATCTACAACTTCCATTAAGGACACCTCTTCAGAAAATGCTGTTTTAATGAGCCATTTGTTCGTCGAAGATATAATTCGTTAGTGGTACCACTAACCACTTGACCACTTAAGTTAGTGGCACACTCTTATATCCCTAAAAATACCTCTTTTAGGCCTCAAAACGTGTCATTACTCGGGATTTTGGTCACCCTATAATTCTGCAATAAACCACCAAAATACCAAACGTAAATCCGACACGACACTCCGGTTACTAAACCGGTACAAAAACTAATAAAAACACATAAAAACACGATATTTTATAAAATACTTACTAATTACGTATTTAGATAAATCTAAGGAATTAATGACTCGAAATGATATAATAACGCTCAAAATGGTATCTGAAGTGGGGTGAAATGTTATAATAATAATAGTGAATTTTTCCGTCATCAGGAGTCAAATTGGATATCATTTACTATGTAATTATACCCCGTTTATACCTCGTTTTATGTGTTTCCGGAGACATTTGATTGTATTTTGATGTATTTTACACCTTGGTTATCATTTCGAGACCTAGGATGAAAAGTCCAGAAATCTCATTATTTTTCGGTGTTTTAATACACTCTCGATCACCCTAGTGTCCTGTAGGGGTTACGTGTGGTATTTGTTATGATTTTGTACAGGACTTAGGTGTTCGAGATGTCCGGAAGGTGAGATACGTGGATTGGAACGTGTGCCCGAAGCTTAAACGTTAAAACGGATCAAAACTTGTTGGTACTACAACCATACCTTCCATTTATCTGCCTTTTGATCCACCTTAGAGGCCTTTTCTGGGCTGGACATCTTCATGAAAGTTGTATACAATTGAATGATCTTTCGAACGCATCTTGAATCACTCAAATCGGAGGTCTACACACAAAGTTATGACCGATTTACTGAAGGTATGTCAGCTAGGCGCGCGCCTGAGAAATGCTAGGCGCACGTCTGGCAGTTAAATTGGTCCGAAGTTTGATACATGTTTCAAAGATCTCAGGCGTGCGCCTAAACTTTCCTAGGCGCACGCCTAGCATCCAGATCTGCCAAAACACTATATAAACCCCCATTTTTGGATCTAATACCAAGACCTTCTTCCCCAACTCATTTTTCTTAGCTTGGATTAGATTTATAGATATATTACCTTAGTTTAGTTGTAGATTATTGTAATCCGGAGGATCTCAGTGATAGCTTGACGCATTATTGACGGGATTTCGCTCGGAGACTCGATTTTCTACGGCATAATATATTTGGTTTTTCGTTTTCATTTCTTGTTCTTGCTTTTAATCTTGTTTATGTTAACTTTATTGTTGATTTCTTGTTTTTTTTCTTGTTATAATGAGTAGCTAGTTTTCCGATAGTCGAGTTATGTGATATTCTTCGAAATCGAACCTTAGCTTGTTCATGTGGTGTTCTTGATGTTTACTGTTGATTCTCGATGCTGCCATAGTTCTAGAACTTATTCTTATCACGTTTGTTAAATTGGCCATTTGATAATCGTATCACACGTATCGTCTTTACATATGTATTTTGCGAGAGGATACGGGAACCGGGGTTCTAGGATCACCACGTAAAACCGGATCGAGTTGTTTGATTCGGTTTCGTGTTTGAGGTTCTCAGTATCAACTTGTCGGCGTTTCATGAATCGTAGATCGTGTGAGGTCGATTAAATCCGGTCGGGCCGGATGTTGGAACGACCTAGGAGGGTAGATTATTGAAATAATGTCTATTCTCGAGCCAGAAACGACACCCTACTTGACATCGAGAACGTTTAGGTGAATCAAGAATTCCTCGGGACTTAGCTTGGGTTTGTGAGTATTAGATTGGATCATAGCTCGGCTATCTCTTTTATATAGTTTTAGATCTTTCTTTTGTTTTGTATATTTAGTTTGTAGAACCGGTGATCTGACAAATCACCACGTTCAATATTTGTGTTGACCTGAACTAGGGACGAGAACGACTTTGGTACTCGACCAGATTCCCTGTGGGATACGACATTGACTCACCAATTATAGGCTACAATTGACCCGGTACACTGCCGGTAAGATTGGACACTTAGAAAAGGCCGATCAACCGCCACTTTCAGTCTACCCCCAATATCACAGTAAGCTCACCATCTTCACAAGTCTATTTCCCTCTGTGCATACCAATGATTCAACATCTATTCTCAGATCCACATCCACTGTAAAGCTCACTCGTGATAACTATTTTCTTTGAAAGTATACCGTTCTTCCTATTGTATAAGGCTATAAGCTTGAGGGTTTTCTCTTTGGGTCTATACCCAAACCAACCCTATTTTCTGGATCTGGACCTGATCTTCAACTTGCTGCTGCCATTGATCAATAGAATTCAACTGATCAGCTACTCATGGGATGGTTGCTTAGCTCAATGACAGAACATGCCCTATCTGAAGTAATTGGTTGTAATACATCTCATAAGGTTTGGATAACTCTAGAGAGTCTGTTTAATACACAGTCAGAAGCAAGAATGTTGGAATATAAGACTGCTCTCACTAGAACTGAAAAAGGAAACCGATCCATGGCTGATTATCTAGCCCTTATGAAGTCATATTCTGATAAACTAATAGCAGCAGGTTATCCTATTTCGAAGTCTGAGCTCATAATAGCTGTCCTTGGAGGACTAGACAGGGATTATGAATCTGTTATTGTGAATCTTATCACTAGGGTTGGGAGTTTAAGTTGGTAGGAGGTCAAATCCCAACTCCTTACTCATGAAAGATTGGTTGCTAAGTTTAACCCTAATGCTGTAGGATCCTGGCTCAAATTCATCCTAGGGGATCAAACTCAACTCGATATAAGGTCTCGGCCTCGTAGAATTCAAATAGAGGCAGGGGTGGCTCCAGAGGAGGTCGATCAAGAGGTGGTGCTAGAGGAGGCAGATCAAATCCTGATAAAAAAAAGTGTGTGTCAACTTTGTGGCAAGAATGGACATACTGTTGTTGAGTGTTGGTATAGGTTTTATGTGAGTTTCAATATTGTGAGCAATGGAAACACTAACACATCAAGACCTACTGGTAACTCAGGCAATTCAAGACAACCCTCTGCCTATGTAGCTTCTCCACAATCTGTTGCTGACTCTTCATGGTATATGGACAGTGGGGCCACAAACCATATCGCTGGTGACCTAAATAACCTCTATCTCGAGTCTTTGGATATCTTTGGTTTCGACACACTTGGAGTAGGTAATGGTGAGCAACTTAGTATCCTTAATGTTGGTCAGTCCACACTTACCACTATGCACCCACAAAAAAACTCTTAAACTTCAGTCTATGTTACATGTTCCTTCTATTACTAAGAACCTCCTTAGTGTTTCCAAAATTACTCATAATAATGATGTTATTATTGAGTTTAATGATTCTGCTTGTATTGTGTAGGCCAAGAAAACAGGGATGCCTCTTCTCATAGGAACACTGGAGGGTGGTCTGTACAAGATGGTGCATCCAACTGAGAGTGCTTTAAACTCCCTTCACTCCAATCAAACTGCCCCTGTCAAGTTTGTTTCCCTTGCTGAGTCTAAATCTAGTTCTGAATCTAGTATATTTCAGCTAATAAAGAACCTATGTATGGCATAGAAGGCTATGGCATCATTCTCATAAGACCTTGAACCAAATTCTGCAGTTATGTAATGTTTCGTTGAATGGAAGTCTTGTTTTTTGTGAAGATTGTTGGTTTGGAAAGTCTCATGCTTTACCTTATGCTTTATATGATTCTCATGCTAATCATATGTTTGACCTTGTGCATACTGATGTCTGGGGTGTTGAAATAGTGTCCTAAACCAAATTGGGTTGGACCGGATCCGACCGGGTCGGATCATTTCTACTATTTCTTTATGTTTATACATAATTAAATGGCTTTTCTGTTGTCATATATTTGTTCTTTTAAAGAACCAATTGTTATATGATAACGTCCTTAGTATTAAACTATGACAGAGAAACCATGTTAGGCAATTATGGCTGATGAGATCTCTAATCACTTTAATAAGTTTGATACTTAAATGTCTCTAGGCTGATGTACTATTAAACAGGGCATTGATAGTACAAACAGACTAGCACGTATTAGATGTTTTCTATCTTTAAGGTCATGGATAGATCTCGTCTATCGAAGTGTGGAGACACTTGGACTGTACGTGGACGTGTATTAGAGAATGCGTATGGTAGACTGACCCACTTACACTGTTAAGTGTCACACTATGTGGCAGTTGTGTAATTATCCTTAGGACCGGAGTCTACATGGCATCGTCATTCTTTAACACTACTGAGGTTACCCCTAGCCACGGGGCGATCATGCGGTAGTGATTGGATGTGATACTGAAGCAAGCGGAGAATACATGTATGGTCGTCCGGAAATCACGTACCCTATCAGTAGGGTGAATATCCGAAAGGGCCTTCTTATAAGGAATGTCTAACTCTCGTGAATCTTTGCAAAGTGGAAGTAATTTACTTCGAGAGAGCATGATATCCAAATTATAAGATACGGTCGTTGATGCTTGACACTCGACGAACGACCGTATGGATATTATTACAGCGATATGATTCTATTTACATGGTAACTATTTCACATGAAAGGTAGTAGTCATTGCATTTGACTCTTCCGACGATGTCCCGTGATCGTTAGGCATGAAGGGCATTTTCGTAATTTACATTTTGTGTCTACTGCCAACATATTCGGAAGCCTATCGGGTCACACACATAAGAACATCTAGCCGGATTAAAATACGGTTATAGTGATAACCAATTAAGGAAAAAATTTATCGTACTATAAAGGTCATAATGGTAAATTAATATGGTGATATTTATGTATTATAAATAAATATAATACAAGATATTAATTATATTGATTAATTAAATATGTGTATTATGATACACATAATCTCGAATATATATATATATATATATATATATATATATATATATATATATATATATATATATATATATATATATATATATATATGATATACATGTATTTTGAAAATTAATTAATCATAGTATTATATTAATTAAAGAAAATTTCAATTCCTAAATCAGTGGGGAAGGGGACGCCATTTTCAAAGTATATTGGATACATTCTAATTGTGCAATTTAATTAATAAGATTACAATAATATTAATACTGGGTATTAATTGATTTTGGAAAAATAGATTTATGGTAATAAGATAATGATATATTCAATATAAGATATTGTTAATATGTATCTTGGAAATATATTTAATATAGGTTATTGAATATTAAATGTAATAAATCAATCAAAGGGATTTTCCTTATTTTATTAGAAAAATATTTTCTTTCTCCTCAATCTATTAGGAAGCTAATCTCAATCAGTTTGGGAGACACATGGGATGCCCCACCCTCTATATAAGAGAAGGGTTGGCTAGCTCTTTTGTATATCACAATTCCAAGATCTAATAGTTTTTGTGAAAAATATAGAGTTTCTTAGAGAGAGAGAAAAGGCCGGTCTAGCAACCGGATTTTTCTAGTAGCAATACATGATGGGATTCCGGCGGGCTGTTCGTGTGGATCACTGGTAGAGGCCGAACGCTTAGGCGGCTCCGTGAATCACTACTCTCCTTAGACGGTCAAAGCATGGATCTTTTAGATCAACCAAGGTAACCACCGTCTACTAGCTTATTTGTTTATTGCTTAAACGAAGTTCCCGCGTAGATTTCCTAATAGTGGTATCAGAGAGAGCTTCGAGCTTAAACAATAATCATGTTAATTTGCGTAGTGATTAATCGATATATGCAAGATCTAGATTCGCGATAACGGAAAAAGAAAAAAAAAACAATATTTGGGTAGAGAGCTCGGCCGACTGGCGGCCCCTCCCCACCATGCGGCGTCCGGCGGTGGCGGTGCCCCTAGGGTGCTGCCGTCGGCTGGTTGTCTCGTGGCGGTCCCGATTTTGTTTTTCATTTTGTGATATTTATTGTGCATTGATATCTCGTTTGTTTAGTTGTGTCATGTGGCTAACCAATGATTCAAAATAGTTTGGGCCATTTGGGATGCCATATGACATTGAAAATAATAATGGTCTTTCCAAACTTTGTTCGGAATAGGCCTAGGCCATTTCCAAATATTTGATTTTAATTTTGGAAAGTGGCCAGGCAAATCAACCAAAATATTGGTCTTTTCAAATTTTGTTTGGAATAGCGCAGCCCTTTCCAAATATTTGATTTTGGAAAGTGGCTGAGACGATCAACCAAATTTTGTTTGAAAAGATGTCTTTTGGTTTAGAAAATCAAGACATCCCTTTTGATTAAGAACTAAAAAGGAATGGACACAAAAAAGATCTTTTAATTTTGATTTTATTTTTGAATAGTTCCAAATTAGTAAAATTTAAATTAAAATTGATTTAAAATTAAATGTTAATTTTATTTTTGATTTAAATCATTTAATTAATTAAAATTTAAATAATTATTTGATATGATAAAATAAGACGCATAAGTCGTTTAATTTTAATATGTCTTTTTCATAAGATATTATTGTACGAATTTGATGTGTAGATATAATATGATTATATGGACTCCGATTGATCATGGACTCGATCGATAGGATAAATGTGTATGGTTTAATTTTTCTGTTGGTTT